>SNQJ01S0002247.1:144043-189801 GCA_010110895.2 Picea sitchensis
TTTAATAAAAATAAAAGAAAGGACCACACTTATTATCGATTGTTTTTGTTATGGACAAGAAAATACAACAACCACTATAACAATTGAAGAAAATGGCTCTCTAATTTGAAAAAATCCCCAAGGAAAAACATTAAATTAGGAAATATTTAATAAAAATAAAGGAAAGGATTTGAAGCACATGGCTCTCTGATTTGAACAAATCCCCATGCAAAAAATTAAATTAGGAAAGATTTAATAAAAATAAGAAAAAGGATTCGAGGATGAGTTGGTTAGACTTGATTTATGTGATCACATTTTATATTTGAGATCTAGTTAAATTGTAAAATTAGGCAATCTTAAGTACAATAGCCAACTTTCCTTTCAAGAGTTCAAAGCCCCATATACATGCATTAGTGAGTGCTTGAAGAATTAACAATGGAGGGAATTTTCCTGCTATGTTCCCAACCCAACCCAACTCTTTGTTTTTTAGAACAAAATGGAAAATTGCAACTTTAATGAAATTAATTTGTACGATCAACTCTAGTTTGTTTTCTTGAGTACCTGGAAATGATTTGTCCACGAATTGCTTTATAAAACTCAGTTAATTTCCCGTTAATAGTTTCTCTGGTTTAGCTAACATTTTGGTTGATAAATTGTACTGAAGAAATTGTGGTATTCAAGCAGGTTGTTTTGGGTGAAGTGAAAGGTCATCTACAAGTTGTCACTCTTAATAACCCACGTAAACTGAATATCATCAGCAGGAAAGTGGTAAACTAATCGACCATCTCTTTTCATCTCTGATCCATGGTTAAGGCATTAGGCCAAGCACATGTTTTCCTAAATTGGTTTGACAATTCCTCTAATATGATATTCAGGCAATCCGATTAGCTGAGCACTATGAAAAATGGGAAAACGAGAATGATGCAGAGATGATGATAATTAAGGTAAAACTATCCACTCTATTTGATTGCAATGTTTTCTTGTCAACTTTTAAATACTGTACCACTTTCAAACCTTCGTTTACATCTCTGTGGATTTCATTCAGGGAGCTGGGCGATCATTTTCTATTGGGGGAGACTTGCGGGCATTGTATTATGGGAAGGCAGGCTGGTGTCCAATATTTTCGAACATTGACATCATTACTTCTTGGGCTAGTTTCCGAAGAGTTCACTGTTAGATGGCACGCTTAAGTAACAATTGATGTTCATTGATTTCTCATTCTGCTCATTTTCTTATTTTCTTATTCAGGTAACAGTAACAGTATTATTTTCTTATTCATTTTTCTGCCAAAACATCTACATGTGTTAGATGCACATGAAACATAAATATCACTGAGATTGTTCTTAGAAGATATACAAATTGTTTTATTTTTGTGTATGTATACATTATGTTATGAATAATAATCCATCAACTTTTTGCAGACAAACATACTATTGGCTTTACTATCACCTATTGGCTTTACTATCACATCCATACATACCATGCCCATGGCTTGGCCACAGGGCTAGCCACCCGCGGCCAAGTCACAGTCCGATAGGGGCCAAAATAATATAAAAACTACAAATTGAAAATGTAAATTAAAATTCAACCATACATTTTAAAAATTATTACTAAAAATATATTCTAAAATTTAGAAAATTACCTACTGTTCGGCGCATCCATGCTCACAAACGCAACCACGACCCCTGTGCTCACGACCTCGACCTGCGCTCACAGACGACCTCACGACCTCTGCTCTCACAAAACGACAACAAATTTTGTAAAATGTTTCAACATCGATGTGTGGTTGATATATAAACAATATTTCGTCCGAAAGATTGTTCGGCCGAACTATCTTTCGGCTGAAAAATAGTTCGGCCGAACAATTGTTCGGTCGAAAGAGGATTGCTGGAAAGAAAATATTCGGCCGACTAAATTTTTACACGCAAATCGAGGGTGCGGTTATTGCACTGTTTGATTTGACGTTTCATTTTTCGGCCGGAAAATAGTTCGGCCAAAAACAATATCTTTCAGCCGAAAAATAATATTAGTTTGGCTGAAAAAAGGTTTTCCAGAATTTTGTAGACCTGATTGTCACGAAAGTGTAACCCACCTCCGTGATTTCACCCATATGTTAATACTTGTATATTATACCTTATATTAACACATATGTATCAATATATTTCAAACTAAAAGTAAACCCATATGATGCACTCACTCAAATTTGCATCCTAAAACCCCTTCTGTGTGTGTTGAGATCATTCGACCTAGAAAATGATAGAGCCACCAAGCCCATACAAAATAATTATCCCCAATCCACTAAATTTCTATCGATACAAAGGTACCCACCCCACCCTAAGGATGCAACAAAGGTTACCCAACACAAGCCATAATAGATTGAACATGATATTAGAGGAGAATAACATCTATAAAGGATCCAAAATATTTTCATATCTTGAAAAATGCCACCCAAATAGGTAATTCCCATATATGGTGATAAGGTAATTATTTTCTCATTGCATTGGGTTCATTCACTCCTTATTGAACTCAATTAGTTTTAATTGCAAGCTGCTTGATAGGTTGAACCACCAACTTTAACCCATGATCTTAGAGTTTCAATACTCTGTCAGCAACAAATGTTCAAGCTGCTAATCTAGCCTCAGATCAACATGAACATGTGTTCGTATTTCCTTTTCTTACAGTGATGGATTGCGCTCTATCCTAGATAACTCTACATGGAAATACCATTGTTCACAAATATACCTCTACTCATGGAAGTATCAATGAGAAATACCGATGAGATTTGTTGCAGATCACCTTGTGCATGGAAATCAGTAACAAGATCGATGTGTCACATATCCTTAAGGGGTGATTTCACTACTCCAAATTGTGACTATCCATTTTTACGAAGACAAATGATCAAGAAATATTTTTAATAGAGTTTTAGAACTTGGTTGGAATTTACTGTGCGCGGTATTCCTGTGAATGCATATTTTAGAATCTCCAAGCGATAAGATATTGAATGAAGTCAAAGGCATACATGAACAAATTAACACAAACAAAACTGGAGATCTCAATTAACACATATCGAAATTACACTAGTTATTTTGGTCACTTAGACCTTAAACGTACAACACACAAATCACTCCACACAGTTCTCTATCACACAACTCTTTGTTTGACCTTTGTCTCTCCTTCTCGCACACTTTTCTCTCTTCTAACTCTTACAAAAAATCCAATGCATCTTGATCCCTCAAATAGATCATGAATCAAACAAATCTCGAGCTATCTCAACAAATGTCTTAACTAGAGATCTGTTCCTAAGGCTTAGCAATAGATTAACACCTATCATAACAACTCAACACCTAGAAAACAAACTCAACATAAATTTCTTCTAGAGACATTTCAGAATTATTACAATTTAATAATAAATTAGGGAATCAACTCCATTGGTAAATGGTTATTGACCCATGTGGTCAATTTTCAATTTTACTATTAGATGCTCCTGCATTAGACTACCAGGGAAGAAAATAATTGTTCATCAGGTCTTCAAGGTCTACTCCATACTTGGAAATTTCTGCTATTTTCATCCAAGTAGCATCCTCAACTAGTTGACCTTTCCATTTGACCAAGGACTAGAAATAATCTTTGCCTTTGGTTTTCTTGAGTACCTTCTTATCCAATACTACCTCGATTTCCTTTTGAACTCCTTTGGGTAGTTGTTTCTTCCATCCTACAGTATGATATTCATCACTTACAGGTTCATCTCTTAAAACATCCTCTGTTTTCTTGAAGTACTATTTCATATGCATTATAAAAAAAATTCCTTAAAATTTCCAATCTTTTTAAGCTTTAATTTGTTATAAGTCCCTACCAGAAACCTTTCTTTTCTCAAATATGTCATGACCAAGTCACCAACCTCAAAATTCACTGGTATTCTCTTCATATATTCTCTATGCTTATACTTGTGTCTACTCTCTTGTAATTTTTATTTGACCCTTTCCTGCAACTCTTGCATACTCATTGCAAAATCCTCACCATCAACACTTCTTAATTCATGTTTTCCCAAATTCCTTAACTCATACACTCCCCTAGGATGCATTCCATACAAAATATGTTATGGGATCATCCTTCTAATTCTATTTGGTGAGTCATTATATGCAAACTCAGCTTGACCAAGCATCTGATCCCATTGCTTAGGGTTTTCATTCACAAGGCTTCACACCATATTTCCCAAACTAATATTTACTACCTATGTTTGTCCATCAGCTTGTGGATGGTAGGTTGAGATAAAATTGAGATTAGTACCAAGATTCTTCCATAAGGTTATCTAAAAGTGTGCCACAAGTCTACTGTCTCTGTCATAAACTATACTTTTGGGTAAACCATGCAACCTAACAACCTGTAACACCCCATATTTCGATCTTATACAATTAGAAATTTGATTTTACCGATCTTAGTAATCCATTCCTTAGTAACTATTTGGACTTAGTTAGATTGATATAAACATTTAATATGTGTATATATGGACCTATTTATGTGGTACATAAGGTTGTTTTGTTGTTATATGTTCATAATGATGATAGTTATGAGAATTGTACAAACATGCAAATTTAAATGTGGAATTTTGGTACATGGGTACTAGTTCGAGTTATGTTGTGAATGTATAATTGATGCAATACATGATAAAAATAAACACACATTTATTAAGTGAACATCAATACATATATGAATTCGCATATGAAATTGTGATGTATATGCATGAATATGAGTTATTGGTGAAATAACCTACAGGTTGATGAGCTATGTGATAGCTAAATGACTGTAGTGTCCAGGTAACTTGGATGTCGTAGACATCGAGAAGATAGTAAATGCTATAAGTTGTACTTTTTATTTAATATATGAATCAAAATATTTTTATAATCTGTGGTGAGTGTGGTTTTGACAGGACACACAACTTTCCCAAAGTGGTTGTTTAATGACGTGACTCTAAGAAAAATAGTTGCACAATAGGGATTGTTGTAGGGTGTTGAATATAGTTCTATAAGGAGGGTTGGAAGTATTGCCCACCATTTATCCTCTGAAACCTAGAGTCATGGCAGGGTTGTGTGAAGTCACGCTCCCCTAGACGTGTGATGGTGACTGCTAGTTGCCTATTGGGAAAGCTTGGTCGAGATGTATGACACTTCCTCTTACGGGTTCTATCTAGAGTTAGGTCAATATAGTTGACTCTCCAGCTTAGTCCAACAAAGGAAAGGGTAGGATGGAATATGGAAGTAGGTTAGGAAGGAAGGGTTTTTCGATGTTAGTTGAGAACACTGATTGAGGATTTGAGATGCCACTATTGTTTACTCACTTGGTTCCTACCATGTTTAAAACCATGTTTTGATTTCCTATTGATATTTTAAGTGTGATAATGATTTATTGATGAATTGGTGTAATTTTGTTCGTTAAGATTATTAAATGACGCATTACTTAATCTGTTGTCCTACACGTCTTGGTGTGATCATATAGGAACTATGCACTAGAGACAATGGTTGTTTATCGTTAGTACATGCATGAGATATGTGTCCGCTAACTACGCACGCATACCCTACATATGTACACTAGTACAATTAATTTATTATATTAATTATTAAAGTAGATTATTAATTATTTAATTGAATGTTTATTGATTATGTAAATTATATTGCATACAAAATATCTAGAAGCATTAAATACCTTCTTTGACTTTGATTGATGGTTGGTATGATGAATTAAATGAACATGGTGGGTTGTCATGTATATTTTGGGGAAATTGTCAAATTGCATTTATTAGCTAGCATGAGAAGAAATACTTTTCATTTTATATATTGTTGTTTAATGCAAGTTATTTATATTTTAGTTTTATTTTAATCTTTTCCCAAAAATCTAGATAAGGGAGGTTGATGGATAATAATGAGGACGGTTGAGAAGACTTGGGGAAGGGTGTATGGAAACTTGATAAATATGGAGAATAAGTGGTGAGGAAAGGTAGGGGGGGAGGTTTGAGCATGATGAGAGGTTGTGAAATCTTTGGAAGATATATTTCTTATGATGTTTTTTTTTAGCATTTGTGCTTTGTTGTTCTTGGAGTCACAGACATGGAGGGCCAAGAAACCAAAAGGTTTCTTGGAGCTAGGAAGTCATCTAGGCTCTTAGTTGGCAGGGAGGATTCTATTGTTTCACTCAGGGCAAGCGAGAAAACAATGGTTGGAATCATATTCCTACTACTAGCAAAGCTACATTTCAATTGATGAGCTTCAATAGACCATGGAGGAGGTATTTTCATTGGTATTTTGTTGTACTTTTGTTTTAAGTTTTGAATCTTAGAGTTAACATATTACTTAATTCATCATGTTATTTACAGTTATCATTGAGCAAATGTAAAAGAGTTGTGGAAACGAAAATCAATGAAATTATGTTAAATAAAAGTTGTTACTGCATATGTATTTAATGAGTGATTAATTACCTAACATCCTAGATAGGTGTTACATTTGGTATCAGAGTTTAGGCTCAAAATCTAGGGCCAAAAGGGCCATCATATTTGCATGGAATACTATAAATAAATAGTAAAGTAATTATAAACTAATATAGATAAGCCTATATTAAACCCAAAATACAAGAAAACAAACAACTCAATCCACCCTTAAGTTTACAATCCAAATGATAGGAAAGGGTTGAATCCCCCAAGCTCCATAATCTCCTTTGCTCTTTGTTTCTTATTCTCTCTAATTTTTATCCCCTATTTTACTTCTTGTCTTGTTTTTATGGTTATAAAATATTATTTTCTAATTTAACAAACCAATTTTGTAGTTCCAACCGCATGCGTCACTAGCTTCTTGAAGATGCATACTGTACTTGCATATCTTCGATTGATTCTGTTGTGTATTGCTCGCGGCTACACTTTATATAGTTATATGAGATGGATCTGCAATGTATTTGATTGGAAGCCATGATTTACTTCATCCCGGGCATGGGTATGCTTGCCTTAGAGAGACAATTGTTGTTTTGCAGATGGCACCTCTCGAACTCTGGTCACAGGCTCAATCGATTTTGTACATTGGTGAAGATGTTGTAATGTGTTCCGACCATCAGTTTCTCTTTTGACCTCACACATTAGGGAGCATCTGTTATAGCCATAAAATTCCCTACTCCTGCATACATGGCATTGGCCCTCTTACTTGCATAATTTTCCAAATCATTGTTGAGGAGCTATACTTAAAAAACCATTTTTTAGAGAATGTACGTGTCATGCACCACTACATCCCACGTACATACGCTTGCTGCATGCTAGAAAACACGCGTACATATGCTTGTTGCACACTAAACAACCCGTGTATGGTTTCAAAAGTTGCAAAAATTAAAAAGTTGTAAGGATTTCGGTGAAATTCACGGGCTATTGAAGGTTTCCCAACCAATTCACTTGCTATAGCCCGTCCCCCAACCGAATAACCATCCTTTTGTCATATAAAATAAGGTGTTTGGGTCTCATTTCACTAACAAACACTATAACAGTGAAACTCTACCCATTTTCCATCTCCCTTCCTTGCCCAAGCATTTTCAAGCTTTTGTGAGTTACTTCCTCAACATTCCCTTTCAACACCTTTTGTTCTATCCAAACCATTCCCTTTCATTGAGGAGATAAGAATATTGTGAGAAGAGGCATATTGAAGGTGTAATTGGAGAATTATAGAGAGGATCCCGGACCAGGTTCGCAGAACGGTGGCCGACAAGGATTGTAAGTTTTAGTCTTTGTTGAATGAATAAAATAATCTCTTTTCCATGTCACAAATCATGATGTTTTATGTCTTCTCTTTGATTTACATATAACATTTGATATCTAACCCTAATTTATGTATAGGAATAACATACTTGTAGCCCTTGTTTTGTTATCTTTGGATGCAGGTCATCTTTGGGAGGAGGCTTGTAGTCTTTGGAGCTACAGAGCTTGATAAGATCATCACCAGACGTGGGATAAAATGTACAGTTATCGATATTATCTCCTATTGCTTTCTTTTCATTTAATTTGGTATGTTTGGGGTCAAGTAGAAACTAGATTGAATTTTAGACAGTCATTCGCTATGTCTATATCTTAAACCCTGGTATAGTTAAAGGGGGGATTTTCCCACTAACAATATAGGCGAATATATTTTATAAAATATATTAAATAACATATATGTTAATACTTGTATATTATACCTTATATTAACACATATGTATCAATATATTTCAAACTAAAAGTAAACCCCTATGATGCCCTATGATGCACTCACTCAAATTTGCATCCTAAAACCCCTTATGTGTGTGTTGAGATCATTCGACCTAGAAAATGATAGATCCACCAAGCCCATACAAAATAATTATCCCCAATCCACTGAATTTCTACGGATACAAAGGTATCCACCCCACCCTAAGGATGCAACAAAGGTTACCCAACACAAGACATAATAGATTGAACATGATATTAGAGGAGCATAACATCTATAAAGGATCCAAAATATTTTCATATCTTGAAAAATGCCACCCAAATAGGTAATTCCCATATATGGTGATAAGGTAAATCCTTTCTCATTGCATTGGGTTCATTCACTCCTCATTGAACTCAATTAGTTTTAATTGCAAGCTGCTTGATAGGTTGAACCACCAACTTTAACCCATGATCTTAGATTTTCAATACTTTGTCAGCAACAAACGTTCAGGCTGCTAATCTAGCCTTAGATCGACATGAACATGTGTTCGTATTTCCTTTTCTTACAGTGATGGATTGCGCTCTATCCTAGATAACTCTACATGGAAATACCATTGTGCACAGATATACCTCTTCTCGTGGAAGTATCAATGAGAAATACCGATGAGATTTTTCGCAGATCACCTTGTGCATGGAAATCAGTAACAAGATCAATGTGTCGCATATCCTTAAGGGGTGATTTCACTGCTCCAAATTGTGACTATCCATTTCTACGAAGACAAATGATCAAGAAATATTTTTAATAGAGTTTTAGAACTTGGTTGGAATTTACTATGCGCGGTATTCCTGTGAATGCATATTTTAGAATCTCCAAGCAACAAGATATTGAATGAAGTCAAAGGCATACACGAACAAATTAACACAAACAAAACTAGAGATCTCAATTAACACATATCGAAATTACACTAGTTATTTTGGTCACTCAAACCTTAAATGTACAACACACAAATCACTCCACACTGTTCTTTGTTGCACGACTCTCTGTTTGACCTTTGTCTCTCCTTCTCGCACACTTTTCTCTCTTCTAACTCTTACAAAACATCCAATGCATCTTGAGCCCTCAAATAGATCACGAATCAAACAAATCTCGAGTTATCTCAACAAATGTCTAAACTAGAGATCTATTCCTAAGGCTTAGCAATAGATTAACACCTATCACAACAACTCAACACCTAGCAAACAAACTCAACATAAATTTCTTCTAGCAACATTTCAAAATTATTAAAATTTAATAATAAATTAGGGAACCAACTCCCTTGGTAAATGGTTATTGACCCATGTGGTCAATTTTCAATTTTACTATTAGATGCTCCTGCATTAGACTACTAGGGAAGAAAATAATTGTTCATCGGGTCTTCAAGGTCTACTCCATACTTGGAAATTTCTGCTATTGTCAACCAAGTAGCATCCTCCACTAGTTGACCTTTCCATTTGACCAAGTACTATAAATAATCTTTGCCTTTGGTTTTCTTGAGTACCTTCTTATCCAATACTACCTCGATTTCCTTTTGCACTCCTTTCGGTAGTTGTTTCTTTCATCCTACAGTATGATATTCATCACTTACAGGTTCATCTCTTAAAACATCCTTTGTTTCCTTGAAGTTCTATTTCATATGCATTATAAGAAATTTTCCTTAAAATTTCCAATCTTTTTAAGCTTTAATTTGTTATAAGTCCCTACCAGAAACCTTTCTTTTCTCAAATATGTCATGACCAAGTCACCAACCTCAAAATTCATTGGTATTCTCTTCATATATTCTCTATGCTTGTACTTGTGGCTACTCTCTTGCAATTTTTATTTGACCCTTTCCTGCAACTCTTGCATACTCATTGCAAAATCCTCACCATCAACACTTCTTAATTCATGTTTTCCTAAATTCTTTAACTCATGCACTCCCCTAGGATGCATTCCATACAAAATATAGAATGGAATCATCCTTGTGATTCTATTTGGTGAGTCATTATATGCAAACTCAGCTTGACCAAGCATATGATCCCATTGCTTAGGGTTTTCATTCACAAGGCTTCACAACATATTTCCCAAACTTTTATTTACTACCTATGGTTGTCCATTAGTTTGTGGATGGTAGGTTGAGATAAAACTGAGATTAGTACCAAGCTTCTTCCATAAGGTTATCCAAAAGTGTCCCACAAATCTACTGTCTCTATCATAAACTATACTTTTGGGTAAACCATGCAACCTAACAACCTGTAACACCCCATATTTCGATCTTATACAATTAGAAATTTGTTTTTACCAATCTTAGTAATCCATTGCTTAGTAACTATTTGGAATTAGTTAGACTGATATAAACATTTAAGATGTGTATATATGGACCTATTTATGTGGTACATAAGGTTGTTTTGTTGTTATATGTTCATAATGATGATAGTTATGAGAATTGTACAAACATGCAAATTTAAATTTGGAATTTTGGTACATGGGTACCAGTTCGAGTTATGTTGTGAATGTATAATTGATGCAATACATGATAAAAATAAACATACATTTCTTAATTGAACATCAATACAGATATGAATTCGCATATGAAATTGTGATGTATATGCATGAATATGAGTTATTGGTGAAATAACCTAAATGTTGATGAGCTATGTGATAGCTAAATGACTGTAGTGTCTAGGTAACTTGGATGTTGTAGACATCGAGAAGATAGTAAATTCTATAAGTTGTACTTTTTATTTAATTTATGATTCAAAATATTTTTATAATCTGTGGTGAGTGTGGTTTTGACAGGACACACAACTTTCCCAGAGTGGCTGTTTGATGACGTGACTCTAAGAACAATAGTTGCACAATAGGGGTTGATGTAGGGTGTTGAATCTAGTTCTATAAGGAGGGGTGGAGGTATTTCCCACCATTTATCCTCTAAAACCTAGATTCATGGCAGGGTTGTGTGAAGTCATGCTCCCCTAGACGTGTGATGGCGACTGCTAATTGCCTATTGGGGAAGCTTGGTCGAGATGTATGACACTTCCTCTTATGGGTTCTATTTGGAGTTAGGTCAATATAGTTGATGCTCCAGCTTAGTCCAACATAGGAAATGATAGGATGGAATATGGAAGTAGGTTAGGAAGGAAGGGTTTTTCGATGTTAGTTGAGAATATTGATTGGGGATTTGAGATGCCACTATTGTTTACTCACTTGGTTCCTACCATGTTTAAAACCATGTTTTGATTTCCTATTGATATTTTAAGTGTGATAATGAGTGATTGATGAATTGGTGTAATTTTGTTCGTTAAGATTATTAAATGACACATTACTTGATCTGTTGTCCTACACATCTTGGTGTGATCATATAGGAACTATACACTAGAGACAATGGTTGTTTATCGTTAGTACATGCATGAGATATGTGTCCGCTAACTACACACACATACCCTACACATGTACACTAGTACAATTAATTTATTGTATTAATTATTAAAGTAGATTATTAACTATTTAATTGAATGTTTATTGATTATGTAAATTATATTGCATACAAAATATCTAGAAACATTAAATACGTTATTTGACTTTGATTGATGGTTGGTATGATGAATTAAATGAGCATGGTGGGTTGTCATGTATATTTTGAGGAAAATTGTCAAATTGCATTTATTAGCTAGCATGAGAAGAAATACTTTTCATTTTATATATTGTTGTTTAATGCAAGTTATTTATATTTTAGTTTTATTTTAATCTTTTTCGAAAAATCTAGATAATGGAGGTTGATGGATAATAATGAGGATGGTTGAGGAGACTTGGGGAAGGGTGTATGGAAACTTGATAAATAGGGAGAATAAGTGGTGAGGAAAGGTGGGTGGGTGGGTGGGTGGGTGGGGAAGGGGCGGAAGGTTTGAGTATGATGAGAGGTCATGAAATCTTTGGAAGATATATTTCTTATGATGGTTTTTTTTAGCATTTGTGCTTTGTTGTTCTTGGAGTCACGAACATGGAGGGCCAAGAAACCAAAAGGTTTCTTGGAGCTAGGAAGTCATCTAGGCTCTTAGTTGAATGGGAGGATTCTATTGTTTCACTCTGGGCAAGCGGGAAAACAATGGTTGGAAGCATATTCCTACTACTAGCAAAGCTACATTGCAATTGATGAGCTTCAATAGACCATGGAGGAGGTATTTTCATTGGTATTTTGTTGTACTTTTGTTTTAAGTTTTGAATCTTAGAGTTAACATATTACTTAATTCATCATGTTATTTACAGTTATCATTGAGAAAATGTAAAAGAGTTGTGGAAATGAAAATCAATGAAATTGTGTTAGATAAAAGTTGTTAATGCATATGTATTTAATGAGTGATTAATTACCTAACATCCTAGATGAGTATTACATTTGGTATCAGAGCTTAGGCTCAAAATCTAGGGCCAAAATGGCCATCATATTTGCATGGAATATTATAAATAAATAGTAAAGTAATTATAAACTAATATAGATAAGCCTATATTAAACCCAAAATACAAGAAAAACAAACAACTCAATCCATCCTCAAGTTTACAATCCAAATGATAAGAAAGGGTCGAATCCCCAAGCTCCATAATCTCCTTTGTTCTTTGTTTCTTCTTCTCTCTAACTTTTATCCCCTATTTTACTTCTTGTCTTGTTTTTATGGTTATAAAATATTATTTTCTAATTTAACAAACCAATTTTGTAGTTCCAATCTCTCCAAAATATATATATATATATATATATATATAGTTTCAAATCTCATTATCTCATACAACTTACTTTGAAAGGGAAAGGTGGCAACATAAATATCTATTAAAAAATATATATTAGAAGTAAAATGTTTGTTTGAAAACAAAAACAAAAAAACTATTTGCTAACATTCACTGATAAGCTAATCTCATTTTTGTGCTAAACTAGCTATATATCAAACGTGAGAGGTGAGACAAACCACCTTTGCAGCTACTTTTGTTCTCTGTGTTCTACATGGTGATGATGAAGATGCTCCAAAACATATAGTTGTATAAACCTCACATTGCCTCCATGTTGGGAAGCTTCATTGGTGGCAGTCCTGGTCCATAACACAATCTTTTCTTGTCTAGCTCTCACACTTGCCACATCACCACAAATCTCATCGCCTTCATCAATTTTTTCATCGACCTTGGCCAACATAGTGTGAATCCATAGTTGATCCAATCCATCCTTGCCACCTTGGGTGTTAGTGGCAGTGCACTTTCCTCCATTGGCACGTGGAAGGTCTTCCCACTTGGGCTCTATCCCCGCTTTAAAGCACTGGAAATATTCGTGGAGGGCAACTTGCTCGGCAAAAAAGCGTTGTTGTAAAACACACACTTGATTATACACTTGCAACACACTAGATTATATGGTTTCTCATGAAACTCAAGATGCAAAAAATTGTATGAGATATCACGTCACAAAAAGGACATTAGCCTTCCATTTGTTTTTTGTTTTTAGATTGTCTTTCATTTGGTTTATGTTTTTGGATTTCCTTTTGTATAGTTTCCTCCCCTATTATCCAATGATTTTCAGCATATGATTAAATGTATGGGTGGAAGAAAGTCTTTATGACTATATTGTTCAAAGTCTTATGCAAAAGGAATAAAACAACATGCGATTATGGTGTAGTTTATTAGTAAAATATGAAGAGTACATATACTAAAAATAAATATATCAATAAATATAAATAATTATCAAATAATGTTTGAGTGGTAAGGTGTATATATTTTAAATAAATTTAAAAAGGGGATAATTATAAATTAAAATTATCCAAGTACAATAAGATATATTTTTTGGTACAATGTATATAACAAATATATAAGTAAATAATGTAAGGGAGTGAAATGGAAGGATAAGTCAAAGTGGGACATATACAAAAGTATAATAGATGATAGTATAAAAAACATTGATAGACAAGGACTATAAAAGTGAGTGAAGCAAGAAAGATTATAATGTAGAAATGATAAGTGCACACTAAGTGCTGATTTTGGTAAAGAAGTGTACATCATTAAACTAATGTGATAGTAAATAAAGGTTATTTGATATGTTAAAGAAGGATAATGGAATGTGAGCAATAAAGGGGTGAGAGGGATGTGGTAGGATTAATAAAGATATGACATGATCATGTAAATGAGATGTAGTAAAAGAATAGTAACAAAAAGATGATATAATCAATTACAAAGAAAAGAAGAAGAAGTTAATGGTAATAACAAGCGAGGTTTAATAAGGGTATAAATAGAATTAAAAATAAAAGACGAGGAGTAAGGAGATGGAGAAGGGGATGTTATAGGTAAATAGAAGAGGTAGCAAAAATGCATACTCGATGCAACAAACTACAATGTCACTTAAGGGGAAATTTTCCCTATCACTAAAATGGAAATCTATTTACAAGTCTTATGATAAACAATGAGAATGTCCATCCCTCTACTAAACGTCTTTCATATTACGAGGAAGGAACTTGAAAAGTGCTAGTGATGCACCCAGAAGGGGTCAGAGGCCAAAGTTGGAAAATATCATGTGGGTATAGAGGATATAAATTTGAGATGTATGAAGTACAATTGCAAGAAAATAAGACCTTAAAGGAAAGTGATTGTAGAGCATGGAATGGAATCATTATAGTAAACTTATTATTTATTTAGAAATTTTAATTAGCCTATGTGTCAACATGGTGTTCTTTAAGCATAAGTGTGTTGCATAACAATTTTGTTCGTAGAAAGAATGTTGTGCCTTATCAATGATGAAGAGGATCCTAGGAACGACATTTCCTTTGCCAATATCTAATTTATATGACTTAAGAAGAGAGTGAGATTGAAGACAATGACCAAACAAACCATGAAATGATGACATCACATGACAATTATTTAGCAGTTTCTTAGTCAATGGTCCCAAGTGAGGAAAAATTTTGTGCGTCAATATCATAAGTGATGGCATATATATAGTCAAGTTAGAGTAATAATAAAATTTAATGTTGATTGTTTATAACTATCAAGATATTATAGGTGGGATTATATGCAACTTAATGAAATTTGTATAGATCTTAATATAAGATTCACTTAACTAGAGAACCAATAAAGAGTTAAGGTTCTATCTGATGGTCAAACTGACATGCTTTGTTTTAAATGTGGGGGTGTTATATGGAACTTAGGAAGAATAAATCTATAAGAGAAATGTGTCTTTGCATTAAGTAAATTACAAGTGGTAATAAAATAGAGTTGAGACACAATAAGGTGCTTACTAAATAGGGGTAGCTTTAATCAATATATTAATAGCCTCAACATGTTTTTAATTAGTGGAGGTCCAATGTGGCCATTATAGCATATGGCTTGTTATCATAGAAGACACATATATGTTGTATCGTGAATTTGTTTTCTTCATATTGAGAATGACCATAACTTCGGGACGGAGTTTCTTGAAGGGTGGGTGTATGTAACACCCCATATTTCGATCTTATACAATTAGAAATTTGATTTTACCGATCTTAGTAATCCATTGCTTAGTAACTATTTGGACTTAGTTAGACTGATATAAACATTTGAGATGTGTATATATGGACCTATTTATGTGGTACACAAGGTTGTTTTGTTGTTATATGTTCATAATGATGATAGTTATGAGAATTGTACAAACATGCAAATTTAAATGTGGAATTTTGGTACATGGGTACCAGTTCGAGTTATGTTGTAAATGTATAACTAATGCAATACATGATAAAAATAAGCATACATTTCTTAATTGAATGTCAATACATATATGAATTCACATATGAGATTGTGATGTATATTCATGAATATGAGTTATTGGTGAAATAACCTACAGGTTGATGAGCTATGTGATAACTAAATGACTGTAGTGTTGAGGTAACTTGGATGCCGTAGACATCGAGAAGATAGTAAATGCTATAAGTTGTACTTGTTATTTAATTTATGATTCGAAATATTTCTATAATCTGTGGTGAGTGTGGTTTTGACAGGACACACAGCTTTTCCAGAGTGGTTGTTTGATGGCGTGACTCTAAGAACATTAGTTTCACAATAGGGCTTGATGTAGGGTGTTGAATCTAGTTCTATAAGGAGGGGTGGAGGTATTTCTCACCGTTTATCCTACGAAACCTAGATTCGTGGCAGGGTTGTGTGAAGTCACGCTCCCCTAGATGTGTGATGGTGACTGCTAGTTTCCTGTTGGGGAAGCTTGGTCGATATGCATAACACTTTCGCTTACGGGTTCTATCTGGATTTAGGTCAATATAGTTGATGCTCCAGCTTAGTCGAATAGAGGAAAGGATATGACAGAAGATGGAGGTAGGTTAGGAAGGAAGGGTGCTTCGATGTTAGTTGAGAACACTGATTGAGGATTAGAGATGCCACTATTGTTTACTCACTTGGTTCCTACCATGTTTAAAACCCTGTTTTGATTTCCTATTGATATTTTAAGTGTGATAATGAGTTATTGATGAATTAGTGTAATTTTGTTCATTAAGATTATTAAATGATGAATTACTTAATCTGATGTCCAACACATCTTGGTGTGATTGTAACCTCCCCATCCACCAACAATGTCATTCGATGCCGCTACTCAGACGCTTTACTTAACTCTGATACCAATTTGTAACATCCACGACCATTCAACTGACCGAGTAACACTACCACGCAGAACATTCACATATAAATATATAGCATGCATTTTAATCAAAATAAAACACATAACACAGATTTATTGCTACCATACAGATTCAAATGTAATAGACAGTAATTCATATACGCAACAAAATACATGATAACATTCAAGCATCACAAAACATGCATAAAATACATAATTAAGTACATAAATGATACTTATCTTTTAGCTGGATTAAATCCACCAACTACGTGCAGACCTTCCACGAACGTCCCTGCCTTAGACCACGCTACTCATCACGCTTAGCAGTGGGTCACCCCCAAGTTGGGACTAAGCTCCACCCAGGGCAAGGGAATCCTATACTAGGCTGAGGTTACAGGAAAACTACACAGTGCAACCAAAATGATTCTCTCTAGGAGCCTTCTTATGCTCATTATTCACGAAATCTCATTCCCTACATGCCTGTTCCACCCGGGAGTATACACCTTCACTGTCACATAGTCCATCAGCTGCTTCACCTCCCTCTCAGGGTCTCGACAACATTATGAATCAAGAATCCTCAGAGCTCCGTAGCTGGTGTTGGACTCTCTCTGGGAGAAAACCACTTCCCAACAAACTCTCTCTCTAAGAGCCTTCTTACTCCCACTACTCACAAAATCTCATTCCCCACATGCATGTTCCACTCGAGAGTATACACCTTCACTGTCACACAGTCCATTGGTTTCTTCACCTCCCTCTCAGGGTCTCGACAACAGACCGGATTAGGAATTCTCAGAGCTCTGTTGCTGGTGCTGGACTCTCTCTAGGAGAAAAACACTTCCTGACAAATTCTCTCTCCTAAAGAGAGCTGCTCACAGGCCTGACAACCTGCCTCTTCAACCACGGGCCTGACAACCTGCTTCTTTAATCCGTTTCCACTCAATTCCCGCAAGGCAAAGATAACAACAGCAACAACATTTGGTTAACTCATGGGTGACAGCAGGAACATGAAATTGGGTATAGACATCCACAAATGAAAACTGTCCACACTAAGACACAACACGGCTTAGGCATTTACAAGGTGCTCAGACTTCACAAGAGACACGACTCACTCCACGGGTTTCAGGGTGCATAGCAAGGAATCAACGTAGAGGTCGATCATGGAGGTTTCAGGTTCAGACTCTGGATGGAAGAATGGTGGGCGAGCTTAGACGAAGGATGGAAGAATGACCTGCGAACCCCCAACACAGCTAACGCTTCATCTTTTAATTGCATGCGCCTAGGTCAACACTTGTCTTCTTGGAGCTCCATGCATTCCCTTTTTGCACACGTTCCTTTTCAAAGAACTTAGGACAACACTTGGTCAATTTTCCACCTTAGCCTTTAGGAAATAATAATAAATTATTATTCCCTTTAGAGGTAAGCCCCCTAGCTTAGCCCCTAGGCCCACACACTTAGCCTCCTCCCTTAATCAAGCTTGTGGAAGCTTAGTCCCCCATCACTCTTTCTTTGTGGTCAATCTGCACACAACAATGTTTATATTTTATTAAAGATCTGCATAGTTACATATACAAAATCAAGCTCTTGGCCTTTAACACTTAGGCTCTCCGGCCTAATAAACACATAAGCCCACCAGCTTATCAACACTCGACTCACCAACCTACAAAACATGTTTACAATTTATAAATACAATTGGGGCTCATCCTTGGGGATATTACAATCCCCTCCCCTTATTTTTGCACTATCCTCAGTGCAACTCTTTACACAACATCAACAAGATTTTCAAAATCTTCAAAAATATGTGGGTATTGTGCCCGCATAGCATCCTCATTCTCCCATGTCGCATCCTCAAGACCGTAACAGGTCCAATGGACCTTTACAAGCCCTATGACTCAATTCCAAAGTTGCTTTCTCTTTCGGTCCAATATGCGCACATGATGCACTTTCAAGATGCCTTCTTGCTCCACCTGAATCACATTCCAATCAATAACATGATTAGCATCATGTATATATTTTTTAAGCAATGAAACATGAAACACATTATGTATAGTCAAGGATGCACGTAATGAAAGCATATATGCAACGGGTACAATCCTTTCTAGGATTTCAAATGTCCCACAAAAATCTGGTTGCCAAGTTCGAACAGTTTCCCAGCTTCAGGGAACCTCTGTTGGTTTTCACTTTCAAGAAGACGTGATCACCCACTTTAAACTCTCTGTGGGCTATGTTCTTATCAACATTACTTTGCTACCTATCTTGGGAAGCCTTCAAATTCTGTTTAATTTTTATCATTTTCTCTTCCATTTCCTTTAGCAACTCTGGCCCAACCACTGCTCTATCAGTTGGGTTATCCCAGCTTATTGGAGTGTTGCACTTTCTACCGTAAAGTGCTTCAAATGGGTCCATCTTCAGTGATGCTTGATACCCATTGTTGTAGGTGAATTCTACCGAGTGTAGGTAGTCTTCCCATTTAGATGGTTTGTCCATCACATACATCCTTAGTATGTCTTCTATTACTCAATTCACCCACTTTGTCTTCCCATCAGACTCAGGATGATAGGTTGTGCTAAAGTTCAGATTCGTTCTGAACCCCTTGAATAACCCTTTCCAGAATTTTGAGGTGAATTTCAGGTCTCTGTCAGACACAATTGTCTTGGGGATTCCGTGCAATCGTGTTATTTCCCTCATAAAAATATCATCAACGTTAGTTGCCTTGTGAGTAGTCTTCAATGGAATAAAATGGGAAGCTTGCATAAGCTTGTCCACCACCACCATGATTGAATCATGTTGTTTTCCTGTTATGGGGCAATCCTGTGATGAAATCCATTGTCACTACCTCCCACTTCCACTCAGGAATGGGTAAAGGCTGCAGAAAACATGCTGGGTGTGTGTGCTCATATTTAACCTTCTGACACTCCATACATCTGGTGATGTACTCAACAATATCTTTCTTCATACCTGGCCAAAAGTAATGGCTCTTGACTACTGCCATGGCTTTCTGATATCCATGGTGCCCAGCATAAGGCACATTATGCATTTCTTTCAAAATCATAAGTTTCAATTCCTGTACATTAGGTACATAAGCTTTGTTTTTGTACAAGAGTGTTCCATCAGCTCCCAACTTATAATCTTCCACTTTCTGTGGCATCTCACCTTGTTGTAGCTTTGCTACCAACTCCACGTACTGTAAATCTTCATTTGCAGCTTCAAAAATTCTGCCCTTAATATCAGTTTGGTACATGCTAATGGTTGTAGCATGTAGTTCATGCACTCTCCTGCTGAGTACATCAACCACTTTGTTCTCTTTTCCTTTGATATGTTTGATATCAAAGTCGTACTCACAAAGGAATTCCAACCATCTACTTTTCCTAGCATTTAAGGTTGGCGAATCAAACAAATACCTCAGACCATTATGGTCCATCCTCAGTTTAAACCTCCTTCCCATGAGGTAATGCCTCCGTTTCTTTAGAGCGTGAACAATAGTCGTCAACTCCAAATCATGAGTTGCATAATTATTTTCGTGCTCTTTCAATTTCCTGGACTCATAACATATTACAAATCCATTTTGGCTGAGGATGCCTCCCAATCCATCTTTTCATGCATCTGTGCACACTACAAAGTCTTCACTCGGATCTACAATCCTTAGGATTGGAGCACTGGTTAACAATTGCTTCAATCGCTGGAAGCTTCCTCACATTCTTCTGTCCATTGAAACTTCTTCTCCTTCCTCTGTAAGGAAGTGATAGGGTGAGCTATCCTTGAGAACCCTGCAATGAACCTTCTGTAATAGCCAGCTAGACCCATAAAGGATATCACTTCTGTCACATTCCTAGGCGTTGACCATTCTCTGATGGCCTTAATATTCTCAGGATCCACGGCTATCCCATCCTCTGAAATGATATGCCCCAAGTAATGGATCTGCTTTTGATAAAACAAGCACTTTCTAAACTTGGCGTACAGTTGGTGCTCTCTTAGCACTTGTAGCACCACCCTCAGATGTTGTTCATGGTCTTCCTCCGACTTGGAATACACCAAGATGTAATCCAAAAAGACTATGACAAACTGGTCTAGATATTCTCTGAATACACCATTCATTAGGCACATAAAGACAGCGGGTGCATTCAACAACCCAAATGGCACCACTGTGAATTCATAATGACCATACCTTGTTCTGAGGGTGGTCTTGCTGATGTCTTCATCCTTTATTCTTACCTGGTGATATCCTGATCTAAGATCTATTTTCAAAAATATCTTAGCATCCTTCAACTGGTCAAAGATATCACCGATCCTCAGCAGAGGATACTTGTTCTTAATAGTCACTTTGTTCAATTGTCTGAAATTGATGCACAATCTCAATGTTCCATCCGTCTTCTTCACGAACAGGACTGGGGTCCCCAAGGTGAAACACTTGGGCGTATATACCCCTTCTTCAAAATCTCTTCAAGCTGCAATTGCAGTTATTTCAGCTCTGGCGTAGTCATCCTGTAAGGCGTTTTTTACACTGGATCTGCTCCAGGCATCAGGTTAATAGATAAGTCAATGTCTCTCTTCGGGGGTAGTCTTGGTACCTCCTGGAATAAATCCTCAAAATATTTTAATATTGCATGGTCTTCAATCTTTGAGACCTCATCCTTATATGCTTCCTCCACATGGGATGAAAATAATTGACAACCTTTTCTATAGCACTTCTTCAACTTCATTGCTGAGATTTCTCTGATAGCCACAACTCTGGGAATTCCTTGGACTATTTTCCGATTTCCTTCCTCATCCAGGCAAGTGAATTCCTTGTTACGACAATCCAACATGGCATGGTGTTGGTCCAACCAGCCCATACCAATTAGGAAATCATAAGAACCTAAAGGTAAGATATTCAAGTCTGCCTTAGTACTTAGTCCATTCATGTCCACTGGACATGATTTAACCAATTTCATAACCTTTCTCTTGGTTCATGTAGCCAACTGCACTAACCAAGATTTTCCATGTTTGATTTTCGACAATTGCAAACTTTCCACCACTCTAGGATCTATATAACTATGACTAGCCCCAGAATCAATTAAAATAGTAAAGGCATGGTTATTGATCATACCTTCCACTTCAATCATATGCGAATGATATTCTTCTTGCTTGTTGTCCAGGGATGCATAGATTCTTGGTATTCTACTGCCCATTTCCTCCACTTTTTCAGCTTGCTAAACATTATGGACAACTCTCACTTTTCCATTTTTCTGGGGACAATCTCTATACTTGGGGTTTCCCTGACAGACCCAACACTGAATGGGCGTCTGCCTCGGCCTTTGTTCCCCTACGTTAGTCATTCTCGGCTCTCTAAACAATGGCTTCCCTTGAGGACTGTTTCTAAAAAAGGGAGGTGTGTTTACCTTCTGCCTCTACTCTTTCTTGAACTTCTTCTGGTCATCCCAAGCCTTCCAAAAAGTAGGATTTTCTCTTGGTTGCTCACATACACATTTTTCTCTCCTTATAGTCTCTTCCATAGTCTTAGGGTCATCATACTGAATCTTGTCACTGATGGAAGGTGGCATTCCACGCAGATACCTTTGAATATTGATAGTCTCATCCTTGATGAAGGGAACATACTTCAACAACTCCAAGAACCTTCGTTCGTATTCATCAATGGTCATCCTGCCCAGCTTGAGTTCAAAGAACTCTTTCATCTTTCTGTCATATTATATTTTAGTCAAGTATTTCTTTTTGAAATACCTCTTGAATTATTTCCAAGTAATATCCTTCTCTTTAATGTGTTGCACCTGCACCAGTTGATCCCACCACATAGATGATTTTCCCTTTAGTTGGTACATTGCAATTCTTCCTTCAGCATGAGAGGAATAATTCCGCAGTTGGAAATATTTCCTCATGCCAAGCAACCATGTCTCGACATCTTCCTCCTTCTTGTGCTCTCCATCAAATGTAGGAGGCTTAATCTTGTTCATTTCGCCCTTCTGCTCATCCACTCCAGATCTCCTGTGATTTTTGGTAGGAGATGGGCTTGAACTACTGTGTGCCTCCTTATTGGACTGCTTCAGGGAGTGACGACGACACCTGCTAATGTTTCTTGATCGTCTTTTCCTCTCAGGGGTCTTGCGACTCCCTGATTTGCTTGAGTCACTCTCCTTATCCAACTTCTTTTCTATTCTCTCCAAACTCTTCATCAACTTTAATTTGAATTCTCCCTGTTGTTCCTTAGCTTTCATGAGCTTTCTATTATCTACTTGATTAGTCTAGGCATATTTCTGAAATCAATCAATTATTTTCATCATATGCACTTCCTTATCTATCTCTTCTCCATGCCCATTGGAGTTCGATCCTTCAACTCCCAAATGATCATCCGTTCCTTTTACTTCATTCTCTAAATTGGAATCATTTTGTGCCTCCTCCATTTCTCTGCATTTAGTGGTAATTCGGTTCATTTTTGACACTCGTTAAACTCTGCAAACACAATGTCCATTCAACTGAATTTTGTCAGGTCATCAGTCCTTAACAATTCTCACAGTATTCATAAGCCAATCTGATTTAAGAAAAATGTTCAGATTTCATTTTTTTTCTTTCCGAGCTTTTCTCTACTCTGCAATAATTTTCAGGCACTAGCCCCTTCCTCTCAATCCCCAACCCATGCGATCACGAGCTGTGACCAAGCGCTAGATCAGTAGGTGCTTACTCGGGCCTCTGGGCCTTCGAAATATTCCAAATCACCTCACAACAATTCCTCGGAGTTCCACATTACCGGACTCGCGAAGTAGGGTGGATCAACAGTCCATGACTACCCAACATCCACTGGATGACACCCACTATAGAATTTCAAGCATGTGAGCTTCGAAACTTCGGAGGATTTCACATTCGTGCATCCCAAACTGTTAATATCCAAAAATTCCCAATCACTTTTGGTGACGTCATTATGTCACATCGCTGAGCGCTCTTCCAATTGCGGGGGCATGCAACAACGGTTTGGAACCCGCCTTTCATCCCGCAATTCTTCTAACGTTGACACGTAAACCCTTGGTGAAACCGTGGTTTGGATTATGGGACGACCTTGGAGAATTAACTCCCATGCAACTTGGGTCCCCGCAATGCCTCCTAGCCCTCGATCTTGATGTATCGTGATCAATGTCAGTGTGGGTCCTCCAACCTTTAACTCCGTTATGTAACCTCGGGTCCCACTAATGATGCAGGAGCATCGCAATCACATCAAAAGGAAGAGGATGTGGAATTGCAATCGACACCTCAACACATCGAAGGAGCTGAACCACCAATTAACTAGCTTGGAAGCGGTGCAAAGACTTTTTGTAATTCTCGTTAATTAATTTTGGTTATGTAAAACCGGGCCACCGTTTGAAATGACAGAACCATTGTAAATCCTTTACACGAATGTAAATGTATTACAGGTGTGGGATATTAGCCCTGATTATTCATTAGATTGCATTAATTGAGTAGGCAATCACTTGAATAGAATGTAATAATATTTAGATAGGAGGAAGAAGAGAGAAAAAGCTCTGGGTCCTTAGACAAGTTTTTCTTGTAATAGTTGTAAAGGATAAACAACTGTAATTATGTTTTCTTCTGAAATGAATAGAATAGGGGAAATTGACCCAAATACACAGTGTTGGTATTGTTATGGTTTGACTTTTTTGTTATGTGTTTGTGAATGGATGATGTTCATAGTGAATGAATGAATAATTGAATGAATTCAATTGTTTCTCTTATGTAATATTATGCAAGGAGTGCATGCAGAGCGCAAGGAGTGTGTGTGAAGAAGTCTTTTTCAACTTAAAGCTCAGAAGAGATAGCGGGGAAATTCCATATGCAGAGTGTGCATATTGAGCGCAAGGAGTGCGTATAGAAACAAAATTGTGTTAAAGTTTGAAAGATCAGGAGGTTGAGCACAGAGTATGCCAGGAGGGCATCAGAAAGTCTTTTGAAAAAGACACAGAGTGAACGTGTGCGCTAAGGGGTGATATTTAAATTTAATTTTCCAGAAGTTCAGGAGGAGTAGTGATTTTAAGTCTTGAGAGGAAACACTTAGAAAAGTTTCTAAGTTGTGAAGAGTTGAAGCATTCAGAGGTGGAGCGCAGAAAATTGAAGTTCAAAGAAAGAACAAGTACGGAGGATTGAGCAGGAGAAATCCTTCAGAAAAGAATTTTGAAGATTGGACAAGATCGAGGGTCTAGACCCATTCAGAAAGAGCTGAAATATTACAAGCCATTAGATATTGGAGAAGTAGCGCACTGGTTAGTCACGAGGATTCATCGGAATTTCGCGAAACTAAAAGATTTGGAAGAAGCAGAGTGAAATTCGCAAAATTGTGAAACGCGAAATCTTGAAATCATCAGGACCATCCATTGAAAGAGGACATGTGGCAACAGATCAACGTTTTGTTGATTTGTAAATCGAGAAGTTGGAGGTATGAGTCGTGAGGATTTGTGAAACGTGAAATCATGACATAATCACAGCCATTGACTGGAGAGCCAATGTGGACCGTTGATCTGATCTGAATATTTCACAATTTCGGGTATCAGAGGATAGGGAAAATGGAGGTGAATCACATCGAGAGTTCCCAATACGCGGAATCCCGATGAGTTCGGAAGGATTGGCCCCAGGTCATAGTGAAGGGTCATATGGATGGAGGATAGGGGAGGAGCTAGCATGTGCTAGATCGTTGTCAGAATTTCGGGACTTGGAAATTCGAAGGACGGAGAGTCGGTTGACTCATATAGCCGATATGCAAAATCACGACATGCCTTTTTGAATAAGTGTGTGGTCACAAGGCGTGGTCACGTGGAAAAAGGACTGCAATTAGCGCTTGTTCACGCGGGCAGAATTTTCATAGAGACCTGTGGATTGTTTTCTTAGAGGTTCCAACAGGGAATCAAAGACTGTTTTGATTTAGTCTTGAAAAGATCCTAGACCGGGAGGTCACGCAGCCCTTGGAGAGGAGGGGGCCTGCACCAAGTGGTATTAGAGCCTAAACAAGATTTGAAGTTGAACTCAGTGTGTTAGGAACAGTTGAAGCGATGCCGCCGAGGATACGCACAAGACCACCTATGGAAAATTGTGTTGTAGGAAGAGAAGTGAGAGAACTTCGCGCAAGGTTGGAAGCGATGGAAGAAATGCAAAGGAGAACACTTGTCGTTGAAGATGTCAGTGATGTAGAAAGCGAAGAATTAGAAGTTGAAGAAGCTACAATGGAAGATGAGGGTGAAGAACGCTTATTGAAAGCTGTTGTGAAGTTGGGAGCTAGAGAAAAGATGGACGTTCCCATGTATGAAGGTAATTTGGAAGCCGAAGAACTATTGGACTTGATAAGGTCCATGGATAAGTATTTCGACTATGAAGAGGTCAATGAAGGAAGGAAGGTGAGACATGCTGTCACCAGATTAAAGGGACATGCAACATTGTGATGCGATGAACTGAAGGCAGAAAGGAGGAGAAAAGGAAAACATAAGATAAATAATTGGGACAGGATGGTAGCCAAACTAAAGGCTAAATTCATACCTAAGGATTACCGGATAGAGCTATTCAAAAAATTGCAAAACCTGAGGTAGAGGGGTATGACAGTGAAAGAGTATACAAAAGAATTTTATAGGCTGAATATTAGGAATGGACAAAGAGAGAAGGATGATGAAAAATTTTCTAGGTATATAAATGGTTTGAGGTATGAAATTCAGGATGAAATCAATATGATGATTGTGAGGACAGTGGAAGATGCTTATCATATTGCACTGAAGGTATAAGAAAAGTTGGCCAGAAACCAGAGCCAGTGGAACAGAAGCAGAGGCTTAAATAGAGGTAAGGGAGTTGTCTATGATAAGGCACCGAAATCTAAGGATGAGAATGAAAAATCATATGGTCGTTTTGAAAGAGGAGGAAGTTCCCAAAGAAGACCGTTTGGTGGGAGAAATTATTTTCCTCAAGGAAGAGGAAGAAGTAGAGGAGGCAAAGTTAAATGTTATGCCTATGGAAAGACATGACATATGTCTTGGGAATGTCCCGAGAGGAAGAGAGAAGGAGGAGGAGAAGCACACATTTCTAAAGCCCAGAAGAATGTGGAAGCAAAGGCAACAGAAGGAGGAAAAAATCTTATGATGAGGAAAGTTCTTATAAATCCAGAGAAAGAAATAGAAGACTCGGTTCAACGAACGAGGTTGTTCAGGATTGCTTGTAAAACAAAGGACAAAGTTTGCAAGATGATTATAGATAGTGGGAGTACTGATAATTTATATCAATAGAGATGGTGGAGAAGCTGAAGCTGGAGACAACTGCACATCCAAGTCCATACAAAGTATTATGGTTGTAGAAAGGACATCAAGTAATGGTAAGTCAACAATGCAAAGTTGAATTTAAAATAGGAGGCTATAAAGATGAGATTATGTGTGATGTAATTCCCATGGATGTTTGTCATATTTTGTTGGGGATACCATGGCAGTTTGATAGGAATGTTATCCATGATGGGAGAAAAAATACCTATACTCTGGAAAAGAATGGTAGAACCCACATGTTACTGCCAATAGAAGAGAAGAAAGGAAAGGAAGAAGTCAGCACAAGAATAATTCTCATGAGTGGGAAGGAACTCTTGAAGGAGGTCAAGAAAGATCAAGAAATGCAATTTATTGTAGTAAGGAAGCCAAGAGTTGTCCTTACCAATACTTCTGTGGATGATTTACCTAAAGAAATCCAAGAATTGTTGGAGAATTTTGTTGACATAGTAGTGGATGAGTTTCCTCACTCATTACCACCTATTAGGAGTATTAGCCACCATATTGACTTGATTCTAGGAGTTGGTTTTCCAAACAAAGCAACGTATCGATCGACACCTCGAGAGAATGAAGAAGTTAAGAAGCAATTTAAGGAGTTGTTGGATAAAGGTTTAGTCAGGGAAAGTCTAATCCCATGTGCAGTGCCAACTGTATTGAGTCCAAAGAAGGATGGGGGATGGAGAATGTGTACAGATTCCAGAGCCATCGACAAGATTACCATTAGATATATATTTCCTTTACCTAGGATGGATGATTTGATGGACTGTTTGAGTGGAGAAAGTTATTTTTCAAAAATAGACTTGAAGAGTGGATATCATTAGATAAGAATGAGAGAGGGAGATGAGTGGAAGACAACATTCAAGACAAATGAAGGTTTTCTTAAATGGCTAGTCATGCCATTTGGATTGAAAAATGATCCAAGTACATTTATGAGGTTGATGAATGAAGTACTGAAGGACTTCATAGATAAATTTGTCATTGTATATCTGGATGATATATTAGTTTTCAGCAAAACAGAGGAAGAACGTTTAAAGCACTTGACATTGGTGATGAGGAAATTGCAGCAAGAAAAGTTGTTAATAAACTTGAAGAAAAGTTATTTTATGAAGACAGAGCTCATATATTTGGGTTTTGTGATCTCTTCAAATGAATTGAAGATGGATCCAAAAAAAGTGAGAGCAATCAAAAAATGGTTGTCACCCGGGAGCATATTTGAGGTGAGAAGTTTCCATGGTTTAGCAAGTTTTTATAGAAATTTTATCAAAAATTTTAGTGGTATATGTGCACCCATGATGGACACTGTGACGAATAAATATAAGTCTTTTAATTGGACAGAGGAGACTGAGAAAAGCTTCAAAGTGTTGAAAAAGAAGATAACAGAACAACCAGTTATGGTTTTACCATATTTTGGAAAGACATTTCAGGTGAGGTGTGATTCAAGTGGGATAGCCATTGGAGCAGTTTTGAGTCAAGATAATAGGCCAGTTGCTTATTTTAGCGAGAAGTTGAATGATTCTAAGGAGAAATATTCTGCATATGACAAGGAATTTTATGCAGTGATTCAAGCTTTGAAAAAATGGAGACATTATTTAATTCCAAAGGAGTTTGTCTTGTATAGTGATAATCAAGCTTTGCAATTTATTACTAGGCAAGAGAATTTGAATCAGAGACATGCTAAGTGGGTAGAATTCATGTAGAATTTTACGTTTGTTATTAAACATATTTCTAGAAGTGCTAACAAAGTTGCAGATGCTTTGAGCAAGAGAAGTTTGGTTATACAAGAATTTCAAGTGAAGACCTTAGGGTTTAAGCACCTTAAGGAAATGTATCAGGAAGATTCATATTTTAAGGAGGCTTATGAAGCATATGAAAATTCTTTGTTGAGGGATAACAACTCATGGTTAGAATATTTGATCCAAGATGGATTTTTGTTTAAAGGAAGCCAATTGTGCATACCAAGATGTTCAATGAGAGATGATTTGTTGAAGGAAAAACATAGTGGAGGTTTAGCCRGACATTTTGGGCATGATAAAACAATTGCACAGTTGAGTAGTTTGTATTATTGGCTAGGTATGAGGGCAGATGTGAAGAAATTTGTAGACTGATGTAAGATTTGTCAACATGCAAAAGGGAAGAGACAAAAAAATGGTTTGTATCAACCATTGCCTATTTTGGAAAGACCTTGGGATGAAATTAGTATGGATTTTGTATTGGGATTACCTAGAACCCAGAAGGGAAGTGATTCCATATTTTTTGTGATCGATAGATTTTCCAAGATGGCACATTTAATACCATGCCAGAAGACAAATGACACTACACACATATCCAATTTGTTTTCCAGAGAAGTTGTGAGATTACATGGATTGCCCAGAAGCATAGTTTCAGATAGGGATACTAAGTTTGTGGGACACTTTTGGAGGAATCTATGGAAGAGGATGGGAACTAATTTATCTTTTAGTTCATCATATCACCCTCAGACAGATGGACAGACCGAAGTGGTGAATATGAGTCTGGGAAATTTGTTAAGGAGTTTAGTCACTAAACAAGGTCGTCAGTGGGATCGGATTCTGGCACAAACATAATTTGCATTTAATAATTCAGTTAATAGAAGCACTGGAAAAAGTCCATTTGAGATAGTATATGGAAGACATCCGAGAGGGGTTGCAGAATCGAGAGAATTGAACAAGATCAATTCAGGAGCGTTGGAGCAGATTATTTTTCTACAGAAATGCAAAGACTGCATGTTCAAGTTAAGAGGCAGATACAGGATAGTAATCAAAATTATAAGGACATAGTTGATCAGAAAAGAAGGGAAGTTCAATTTGAAGTGGGAGATGAATTTTTAGCTCATTTGAGGAAGGAAAGGTTTCCCAGAAGAACATATAATAAGTTGGAGATGAAAAATATAGGACCATGCAAGATCCTTAGAAAATTTGCAGCAAATGCTTATGAGATTGATTTTCTAGATAATATTGGGATATCACCGATATTCAACGTTGCAGATTTGTATCCTTATAACAGAGATGATACATGAGAATTGGATGATCAAGAAGAGATTCAATGGGAAGAATAGATTCCCATAGTAGAAAAACCTCAGATGGAGAAAATTTTAGAACAAAGATTTGGAAGGAAAACTAAAAGAAAAATGTATCCTGAATATTTGGTAAAGTGGAAAGATCACCCAGTGGAAGATTCAAGTTGGGTAACTGAACCTGATACTTTGAAACATGGCAAGACAATGTGAGAGCTCATGGACAGGGGTCCATGAATATTTTAGCCAGAGGAGTATGATGGAGGAGCATCACAATCACATCAAAAGGAAGCAGACGTGGAATTGGAATCGACACCTCAACACATCGAAGGAGTTGAACTGACAATTAACTAGATTGGAAGCGGTGCAGAGACTTTTTGGAATTCTCGTTAATTAATTTTGGTTGTGTAAAACTGGGCCACCGTTTGAAATGATGAAACCATTGTAAATCCTTTACACGACTGTAAATGTATTACAGGTGTGGGATATTAGCCCTGATTAGTCATTAGGTTGCATTAATTGAGTAGGTAACCGCTTGACCAGAATGTAACAATATTTAGATAGGAGAAAGAAGAGAGAAAAAGCTATGGGTCCTTAGAGAAGTTTTTCTTGTAATAGTTGTAAAGGATAAACGAGTGTAATTATGTTTTCTTCTGAAATGAATAGAACAGAAGAAATTGACCCAAATACACAGTGTTGATATTGTTATGTTTCGACTGTGTTGTTATGTGTTTGTGAATGGATGATGTTCATAGTGAATGAATGAATAATTGAATGAGTTCAATTGTTTCTCTTCTGTAAGATTATGCAAGGAGTGCATGCAGAGCACAAGGAGTGTGTGTGAAGAAATATTTTTCGACTTAAATCTCAGAAGAGATAGTGGGGAAATTCCGTATGCTGAGTGTGCATATTGAGCGCAAGGAGTGCGTATAGAAAAAAACTTGTGTTAAAGTTTGAAATCTTAGGAGGTTGAGCATGAGTATGCCAGGAGGGCGTCAGAAAGTCTTTTGGAAAATACACAGAGTGAAAGTGTGTGCTAAGGGGCAATATTTAAATTTCATTTGCTAGAATTTCAAGAGGAGTAGTGGTTTTAAGTCTCGAGAGAAAACAATTAGAAAAGTTTATAAGTTTTGAAGAGTTGAAGCATTCAGAGGTGGAGCGCAGAAAATTGAAGTTCGAAGAAAAAACAAGTACGAAGGATTGAGCGGGAGAAATCCTTCAGAAAATAATTTTGAAGATTGGACAAGATTGAGGGTCCAGACCCATTCAGAAAGAGCCGAAATCTTACAAGCTGTTAGATCTCAGAGAAGTAGCGCACTGGTTAGTTGTGAGGAGTCATCAGAATTTCATGAAACCAAAATATTTGGAAGAAGCAGAGTGAAATTCGCGAAATCGCAAAATCCCAAAATCATCAGGACCGTCCATTGAAAGAGGACACGTGGCGACATATCATCCTTTTGTTGATTCGTAAATAGAGAAGTTGGAGGTACGAGTCATGAGGATTTGTGAAATGCAAAATCACGACATAATCACAGTGGTTGAATGGAGAGCCAGTGGACCATTGATCTGATCCGAATATTTCACAATTTCAGGTATCGAAGGATCGAGAGAACGAAGGTGAATCGCATTGGGAGTTCCCGATACGTGAAATCCTAACGCGCTTGGAAGGATTGGCCCCAGGTCATAGTGAAGGGTCATGTGGATGGAGGATAAGCGAGGAGCTAGCATGAGCTAGACCCTTGTTGGAATTTTGGGACTTGGAAGTTCGAAGGACAGAGAGTCGGTTGACTCATATAGCTGATACACGAAATCGCAATGCACCTTTTCAAATAAGCATGTGGTCAGAAGGCGTGGTCACGTGGAAAAAGGCTTGCACTTAGCACTTGTTCACGCCGACGAAAGTTTCATAGAGACCTATGGATTGTTTTCTTAGAGGTTCCAGCAAGGAATCAAAGACTGTTTCGATTCAGTCTTGAAAAGATCCTAGATCGAGAGGTCGCGCATCCCTTGGAGAGGAGGGGGTCTGAACTAACTAACCATGCTCATACGAAGTGCCACATGGCAGAATACTAGATGGGTGTCACACATAACATTCCATATGGAATTTCAACCTTCCATGGGTTCAAAACACACTGACACGTGGCACATATCCCATGTGTCCACGTCCATCCAAGTGACACAATCATGACTCACTACTTTGGCTCTTCGGGATCTTTCGCCCTTCAAAACTATGTTTGACCTTTTAACATTGGCTTGATCCAACGGTCGAGTTCTCCTCTCCAGATCTACGGTGTATATCCACTTTGGAGCTTCAGGCTTAGACCCTTCTCTTATTTTTGGCATCATACTTCACTGAAGTCATGAAGTTCGAAGGGATTCCGGTTTAACTCCTCTGCACCTTCCCCATATATGATGGTCGTAAGGGATTTCCCTTCCTTATGAATAGATCCTAAGGTCCACATTAATCTATGGTACAACACCACTTTTGTCATGGTTTTACGATACCGCTATTCCTCCTGAGATTCGTAACACGACCAAGGTAACTTCTTGGCACTCAAGAAGGTTTTGGGGTTCGAAATTGGTCCTCTGGACACAATTTCCTCTTGAAACCTTGGGTCCAATGACCACTTAACCAGCCCATTCAGGCTCAATGTTGAAACCTTGCCTCTGATACTAATTTGTAACCTCCCCAACCACCAACATTGTCAGGTGATGCCACTACTCAGACGCTTTACTTAGCTTTGATACCAATTTAAACATCCTTGACCATTCAACAGGATGAGTAACACTACCACATGGAACATTCACATATAAATATATAAAATGCATTTTAATCGAAATAAAACACATAACACAGAGTTACTGCTACCATATAGATTCAAATGTAATAGACAATAATTCATATACGCAACGTAATACACGATAACATTCAAGCATCACAAAACATGCATAAAATACATAATTAAGCACATAAATGATACTTATATTTTAGCTGGAGTAAATCCACCAACTACGTGCAGAAATTCCACAAACCTCCCTGCCTTAGACCATGCTGCTCATCATGCTCAACAGTGGGTCACCCCTGAGTTGGGACTAATCTCCAGCCAGGGCAAGGGAATCCTAGACTAGGTTGAGGTTACAGGAAAACTGCACAGTGCAACCAGAAGGATTCTCTCCAGGAGCCTTCTTACGCCCACTACTCACGGACTCTCATTCCCCACATTCTTTTTCCACCTGGGAGTATACACCTTCATTGTCACATAGTCCATCGACCGCTTCACCTCCCTCTCAAGGTCTCGGCAACAGGCTAGATCAGGAATTCTTAGAGCTCTGTAGCTGGTGTTGGACTCTCTCTGGGAGAAAACCACTTCCCAACAAACTCTCTCTCCAAGATCCTTCTTATGCCCACTACTCGCGGACTCTCATTCCCCACATGCCTGTTCCACTTGGGAGTATACACCTTCACTATCACACATTTCATCGATTGTTTCACCTCCCTCTCAGAGTCTCAGCAACAGGTCAGATCAGGAATTCTCAGAGCTTCGTAGATGGTGTTGGAATCTCTCTGGGAGAAAACCACATCCCAACAAACTCTGTCTCCTGGAGAGAGCTTCTCACAGGCCTGACAACCTGCCTCTTGTACCACGGGCCTGACAACCCTCTTATTCAACCAGTTTCCACTCAATTCCTGCAAGGTAAAGATAACAACGACAACAACAACATTCGGTTAACTCACAAGTGACAACAACAATAGAAAATTGGGTATAGACATCCACAAACGAAAACTGTCCACCCTAAGACATAGCACGAATTAGGCATTTACAAGGTTCTCATACTTCACAGGAGACACGGTGCAGTCCACGGGTTTCAGGGTGTGTGACAATGAATCAATGCAGAGGTCGATCATGGACGTTTCAGGTTCAGAATATGGATGGAAGAATGGTTGGAGAACTCAGGAGGAGGATGGAATAATGACCCGTGAACCCCCAACACAGATGATGTTTCAAATTTTAACTGCATGCGCCCAGGTCGACACTTGTCTTCCTGGAGCTGCATGCGTTCCCTTTTTGCACATGTTCCTTTTCAAAGAACTTAGGACAACACTTGGTCAATTGTCCACCTTAGCCTTTAGGAAATAATAATAAATTATTATCCCCTTTAGAGGTAAGCCCCCTAGCTTAGCCCCTAATCCCACACACTTAGCCTCCTCCCTTACCCAAGCTTGTGGAAGCTTAGTCCCCCATCACTCTTTCTTTGTGGTCGGTCTGCACGCAATGATGTTTATATTTTATTAATGATTTGCATGGTTACATATACAAAATCAGGCTCTTTGCCTTTAACACTTAGGCTCTCCGGCCTAATAAACACATAAGCCCACCAGCTTATAAACACTCGGTTCACCAGCCTACAAAACATATTTACAATTTATAAATACAACTGGGGCTCGTCCTTGGGGATATTACAGTGATCATATAGGAACTATGCACTAGAGACAATGGGTTTTTATCATTAGTACATGCATGCGATATGTGTCTGCTAGCTACGCACACATACTCTACACATGTACACTAATACAATTAATTAATGTATTAATTATTATAGTAGATTATTAACTATTTAATTGAATGTTTATTGATTATGTAAATTATATTGCATACAAAATATCTAGAAGCATTAAATGCCTTCTTTGACTTTGATTGATGGTTGGTATGATGAATTAAATGAGCATGGTGGGTTGTCATGTACATTTTGGGGAAATTGTCAAATTGCATTTATTATCTAGTATGAGAAGAAAACCTTTGCATTTTATATATTGTTGTTTAATGCAAGTTATTTATATTTTAGTTTTATTTTAATCTTTTCCCAAAAATCTAGATAAGGGAGGTTGATGGATAATAATGAGGGTGGTTGAGGAGATTTGGGGAAGGGTGTATGGAAAATTGATAAATAGGGAGAAGAAGTGGTGAGTAAAGGAAGGGGGGGAGGTTTGAGCATGATGAGAAGTTGTGAAATATTTGGAAGATATATTTCTTATGATGGTTTTTTTTAGCATTTGTGCTTTGTTGTTCATGGAGTCACAGGCACGGAGGGCCAAGAAACCAAAAGGTTTCTTGGTGCTTGGAAGTCTTCTAGGCTCCTAGTTGGTTGGTAGGATTCCGTTGTTTCTCTCTGGGCAAGTGAGAAAATAATGGTTGGAAGCATCTTCCTACTACTAACAAAGCTACATTGCAATTGATGAGCTTCAACAGACCATGGAGGAGGTATTTTCATTGGTATTTTGTTGTACATCTGTTTTAATTTTTCAATCTTAGAGTTAATATATTATTTAATTCATCATGTTATTTACAGTTATCATTGAGCAAATGTAAAAGAGTCGTGGAAATGAAAATCAATGAAATTATGTTAAATCAAAGTTGTTAATGCTTATCTATTTAATGAGTGATTAATTACCTAACATCCTAGATGGGTGTTACAAAACCTATTTAAAGAACAAGTTTGCAACATTTTTTTCAGTACTAGTCTTGGTACAAACAATGAAATGAGCCATTTTTAAGAATCTATCTACCACAACATAAATAGAATCATTACCTCTCCTTGTTCTTGTAAATCCCAACACAAGGTCCATACTCACTGCATCCCATGGCCTGCTTGGAATGGGTAGTGACAAATACAACCTTGTATTCTGACTTCTCCCTTTAGCATGCTGACAAATTCTACACCTTTCCACAAACTTCTTCACTTGATTTTGCATACCAAGACAAAAATAAAAATCATTTACTTGAGAAAAAGTGTTATCCTGGCCAAAATGTCCTGACAATCTTCCAGTGTGCTCTTCTTTGATAAAATTCTCCCTCATTGAACACTTTGGTATGCACAACTTACTATTCTTGAACAACATTCCTTCATGTAGCATATAGTCCAACCATTAAACTCTATTACCAATAACTGAGATTTCACAAGAGGCATAGGCACCTTTGAAATCTACATCATCTCGATACATTTATTTTAACCCATCAAAGCCTAAAGTCTTGACTTGAATTTCTTGCAAAAGAAAACTAATTCTACTTAATGCATCAACAATTTTATTTACTTTCCCACTGGTGTGTTTAATTACAAATGTAAATTTCTGTAGAAATTCAACCCACTTGGTATGTCTTTGAATCGGTTTTGGTTGACTAATAAATTGTAATGCATGATTGTCAGTGTAAAGAAAAAACTCTTTGGGCATAAGGTAATGTCTCCATTTCTTCAATGCTTGCACAATTGCATAAAAATCCTTATCATAAGAAGAATACTTCTACTTTGCCTCATTCATCTTCTCACTAAAATATGCAATCGGTCTTTGCTCCCGGCTCAAGACAACTCCTATTGCAGTCCCATTGGCATTAGTCTCAACTTGAAATAACTTGTCAAAAATTGGTAAAGCTAACACAAGAGGTTCAATGATGTTCTTCTTCAAAATTTGAAGGTTTCGATCAGCTGCCACTATACACTTGAATGGTTGTTTGTTCTCTTTGATAGTATCAATAGTTGGAGCACACAACTAACTAAAATTTTTGATAAATTTCCTATAAAAAATTGATAGTCCATGGAAACTTCTTTCCTCAAACACATTTATGGGAGTAGGCCAATTCACTATGGCTCAGACATTTTATGTATCCATCTTCAATCCTCCTTCAAATATTACAAATCCCAAATATACTAGCTCATGCTTCATAAAGCTACAATTCTTAAAATTGATTAGCAATTTTTCTTTTTGCAGAGTACTCAAAAACATTCAGAGATGTCTCAGATGCTCCTCTCTTGTCTGGATATATATCAAGATATCATCTAAATACACTATCAAAAAATTCTCGATAAATTATTTTAAAATATCATTCATTAACCTCATAAATGTACTTGGAGCATTTATGAGCCCAAAAGGCATTACCAACCATTGATACAATCCATCATTAGTTTTGAAATATGTGTTCCACTCATCACCCTCTCTTATCCTTATTTGATGATATCCACTCGTTAGGTCAATCTTTGAGAAATACTTAGCACCACTTAAGAAATCTATCAAATCATCAATACGAGGTAATGGAAATATGTACCTTATGGTAGTCTTGATGATTTATTTGGAGTCAGTGCACATGCACCATCCTCCGTCCTTCTTTGGGATGAGTATTGTTGGTACAACACATGGACTCAAACTCTCCTTCACCAATCCTTTATCTAATAGCTCTTGTACCTTCCTTTTAATCTCTTCATTCTCTTGTGGGGTCATTCTATATGATGTTTTATTAGGAAATCTTGCTCCGGGGATTAAATCAATGTGATGACTAATACTTCTCACAAGAGGTAGAGTATTTGGTAAGTCATATACTATAATATCAACAAATTCATCAAGCATAAATTTAACTTCTGTAGGTAAATTATCCATATTTGTATTAGTGAGTATTACCTTTGGTTTACCAATTAATGAAAAATGCACCTATTCTTCTTTATTGATTTCTTGCAGTATCTCCTTCCCACTTATCAAGAGTACACTCGAACTAGATTCTACCTTCGTTGTCTCATCCTTCAAAGGAAATAACACATGCTTGTTCCCATCCCTTTCAAGAGAATAAGTGTTCCTCCTAGAATCATGAATGGATTTCATGTTATACTGCCATGGTATTCCCAAAAAAATATGGTAGACATCCATGGGCATTATATCACATAGCACCTCATCCTTGTAGCTACCAATTTTGAATTCCACTCTACACTATTCATTCACCAAAATATGATGTCCCTTCTGCAACCAGGACACTCAATAGGGAGTGGGTTGTACTATCCTCTGCAATCCCAACTTCTCTATCATCTCTGTGGAAACCAAATTCTCTATGCTACCACTATCAATGACAATTTTACAACACTTACCTCTTGACTTACATACTGTCCTGATTTTTTTTTTCCTTTGAGCTAGTTCATGAACCTCCTTTTCTTCATTAACTAAAACTCTCTTCAATAACAATGATTCCCCTACCTCTGGACTTTCTTCTTTTTCTACTGCATTCACATCTTCTTCCTTTGTTTTTGCAACATGTGCATTCCTCTGATTTTATTCCTTGTTCTCTCGATAGTCCCATGACATGTGTCTTATTTTAACACATGTATAACATCTCATTTATTAGCCTCTTCCTCGACCTCTTGAGAAAAATATCATTCCTCTTGATTCTACTCCTCTTGGTGTCTGGCTCCTTGAAATTCCCGCCTCTTCTTTTAAAGGCTAAAATCTTCCTCTGTTAGATTGTACTTTACCTCTTGTTGGACTCCTTCCTCTGTTTCTCTAGCTTTGATTTCTGGCCAGCTTCTCTTCTGCCTTCAAAGCTGCTTGATATGCATCTTAAAAAATTCTTAGGGAAAAAAGGTTGATTTCATCTTGAATTTCATATCTCAAGCCATTTATTTATCTAGCAACCTTCTCAACATCTTCCTCAATGTGACTAGCTATAATGTTCAACCTATAGAATTCCTCTGTGTATTCCTTTACTATCATAATTTTTTGTCTAAGGTTTTGCAATTGTCTAAAAAAATTCAAATGATAATCCTTAGGCATGAACTTACCTTTAAATTTGGCCACCATTCTATCCCAACTCTTGATCTTAGCTTTTCCTTTTCTCCTTTTTTCTGCTTGCAACTCATCCCACCATAGAGTCGCATGTCCCTTTAGCCTAGTCACTGTATGCTTCACTTTCTTCTCCTCATCTACCTCTTCATAATCAAAATATTTGTCCATGGCATTTATCTAGTCAAGTAATTCATCAACATTTAAATTACCTTCGTACATGGGCATTTCCATCTTAGGCATGGATCCCACCTTTGTGACTAATCTTACTATATGTTCCTCTGTTTTTTCTCCTCCTAGAGCTCCTTTTGTTTCCTCATCAGAGATTGTATCTTCACTCTCATTGAAATCTCCTATTTCAGGTTCTCTCCTCTGAGTTGTCTCCATGGCCTCCATCGTTTCCTGGATGCGCCTCAACTCGTAGCGTAACTCATCAGTTACCACATTCCTATCTCTGCCTCCTCACCTAGGTGGCATGATTCCTTGTATACAATATCGCTCTAATACAAAAAATGACGACGTCAACCACCACATTTAACCCACGGTCTCATATTTTCAATACTTTGTCAGTTGATAACATTCAGGATTCTCATCTAGCCTCGGATAAACAAAAACAAGTGTTCATATTTCCTTTTCTTACAGTGCTAGATTACACTATATCCTAGATAACGCTGCGTGAAAATACCATAGTGTGTGGATATACCGATGCTTGCAGAAGTATTAATGAGAAATATGGACGAGATCTGTCGCAGATCACTTTGAGCGCATAACTCATTAACAAGGTTGATGTGTCGCAGATCCTTAAGGGGTGATTTCACTGCGCCAAATTGTGACATTTTGTTCCTGCAAAGACAAATTCTCAAGAAATATTTTTAACAGAGTTTTACAACTTGGCTAGATTTTATTGTGTGTGTTCTTCTTGCAAATGCATATGTTAGAATCTTCAAGAGACAAGATACTAAATGAAGTCAAAGGCATACACCAAAAAATTAACACACACAAAACTGAAGATCTTAATTAACGCATATCATAATTACACTAGTTATTTTGGTCACTCAGACCTGTTGAGATCAATTCCTTCTTCCGAAATTTCCCTCCCCTTTTCTATTTTCCCAACTTATTTTGTCCATTTATTTTTCCCTCTTCTATACTTACCCAAATTCCCCTTTTCTTTTTTCCCTACTATTCTCCCTTTCTAGTTACTATACTTAGTCATTTTCCCAAAATGGCTAGTTCGCGGGTTGGCGGACTCGTGGATCCTCATCTCCATCCACACTCTCACATCATGAGTTTGACCGACCGCAAAAATTATCCTATACTTAATCATTTCTACAATCGCAGGTTCCCGGGTTGGCGGGTTTTAAGCTTTCATATCCCTTGTTCTGTGACATACATTTTGTACCCAAATGATCCATGATCTACAATTTGACCATTGGACTCCCCGAGCTCCTAAGTATATCATGTCTCCTATATTGATTCCGACCGACTGCGTTACAACACTTAGCCAATTCTCAACCTTCTGCAACGATGGGTTCGCAGGTTCCTGGGTTGACGAGTTCACAAAAGTCCCAAATGTTATTTTCTCTTGTCCTAAATTGTCTATATGCAAGAAGGTGAATTGTGAATTTGACCCTATGACATTTTGGTACCTAGTGTTATGGAGGCACAAAGCTTCCCTGCATTTTTATGAAGTTTTCAATGACCTTGTCTCTGTTCTTAAAGGATTGTTGTTTGGAAAAGATACCCCAAGAATATCTGCTCAGGCTAGTAAATTCTTGGATAAAAAGGGGACTTTGGAGAAAATGGAAAATTACAATGTCATCAGGATTTTTGGTTCTAAGGAAAATCCCTCCTTTCTTCCATGCCATATATCCGACAAAATGTTTGTTATGGAAGTTGCAAGGCAATATAATTTCTGGTTGCACTTTTTCATGAGAAACAAAAAAATAAATTCATACCTTTGCCTTGGAAAATTGGGGATTTTGTATTAAAAAATATGAACAAAATTGATGAATTTGCAAACCACTTCCACAACTTCAATATCAAGTATGCTGAAAATATTAGAGGGTTTGAGATAACAGAATATTTGTGGAACATATGTTAAGAATGTGTTTTAGCAATTCATTTATCCACACTGTTCTAGGAGAAGAATAAGATAATAAGCTGGGAAATCCAACCCACACTGTTGGCGACTTAGAGACGATAATCAATACCAATGAATTTTACAAATAGAAAGGAAAGGGTCCCAGCGAGAAGAGTGCCCAGTCTTCAACTGTTAATCCTAAGACTACAACACCCCGAAGCAATGCTCCAACAACCCACCCATCTAAAAAAGTAATCGATAGTAGTTCAGGCAGAGGAGGAAAAAAGAACCCCCCTCGAGGCATGGATGATTTTAGGGGATAAATTTCGCTCATGGGCTAATTTTCCATGGTTTTTCCAAAAACGAGATTTGCTATTTTAAAAATGATTCGCCCAAATTCTATAGGATAAAATTATTTTACCTTAAAAATTGCCAAAATTTTATAAAAACTATATAAAATCCTTAGAAATTTGAATATATTACAAAAATATTGCCAAACATTTATAGTTGGCATATGAGGGATTAGTAAGATTCGTCAAGGTTTCTACATTTTAAAATAAATTTCCATCCTTAAAATCATACCTGCCTCCAGGAAAAATTGAAAGCTCACATAAACTCCCTCTGAGGAAGAAGAGGAAGAATATTTTACAAGAGGAAGAAGAGCATCACGTTGAAAGTGAAATCAATAGCTTCTCCCTCAAATATATGGAGCTTGAGACTGGCATTGAGAAGATGTTTCCTAACATTGATCAGCTAAGAGGCACGACCCACCAGAATCAGTCATTGGAAATTGTTGAGAATGAGATCTTTGATGAAGAAGAATCATTTGTATTTCAGAGCGTTGTCTTTGACAACGAATCTAAGAAATTAATCATTGAGAAGAGTGATGCGAAGAATAAAAAGGGGAAATCACGTTCAGAGGTTAACTTAAGAAATATGCGGCCTTCCCATATTTCTAGAATCCATAAAGAAACTGGTGATGCATTGGATGAATCCATTGGTGGTCTCGAAGTGGAAAATATAAAGTTAAAGGAAAGGATTAAGGAACTAGAAGAGACCTTGATGCCTCTTCCACTTCTTTCCAGCCCTTTGGCAATTGTCAAATCCACCACACCCGCATCCAAATTGAAAGGATCCTCAAGCTTACTCACATCAACCATGATCCATGTGGAGAATAATATCAAGAAAATAATGGCACTGATTACCGAAGCTTGGGAAATTTCAAATAACATGATTTCTTTTGGCTTGAGGGTGCATGCCTTACATGAGTATTTACAAGCCGACCTAAAAAATGAAGAAGGTTTCTACCTTGATTTCGTGGTACCCTTTGGTATTAAAGTTTCCAACATGTTAGAGCTAAAGAGAAGAGAGGAGGACCTTCCCTCTCCAAGTTGGATCAAACAGTTGAATTCCTGTTGGAAAGAAAAAATAAAGAACTTGAACAACATCGTTCAGGTGTGCAACCAAGACATAACAAGGAGAGAAGAGTTATTCAAAAGGTTCATGGAGGTGGACCTATCTGGAAGCACTAACGAAGTCCAAGATCCCAAGTTGATCCTCAACTCGTTGTTCCTAACAAAACAACAGTTCGATGAGAAAGTTGATATTTTTAAAGGATTGTTAATTGAAATATTCTATGGTATAATTAAATATGATGAGAACGCCATAGATAACTGGCTAGTGGATTACTTCGTGAAAAATCAAGATATTGAAGAAGCATTACATGGAATTTCCAATGATCTACGAGACTTGGAGGGTGAGTTGTTCAACATTAAAATCCGACATGAAATCAATGTGTCACCTATGAAAAGTTATATCAAAGAATGGTTCAAGAAAGCTATCGATAGACTGACCAATGAAGGGAAAGAAGCAATTGAGACGGTTCCTATAACTGTTGATGAAAATGATAAAAGGATATCAACGAGACAATGAACACATGAGAGACCATAATAGTAAGTTTATGGTGATCACATCCTTCTTTTCTTAATCAAGTCCTTCATCTAGTTATTCCACCTCTTTAACTAGAAAGGTTTAACCGAAGACTGATAACTCCTTTTTTCTTCTTACCAGGTCTTGTTGATCCTTCTACCGCACATCGTCTTCCTTCTGAAAGCTTATTTCTTGTATTTATTTGCTTTATGGTCCACGAGAGCCCCAATCCTAGTCTTTAAGACAAACACATTTACAATTTCAAAGAATATGTAATAGACTATATATTTTTTGGAAATTTCAAGAGAACTACTTTGGGAACAATCTCGACTATGCTTTGTAACCTTGTTTTCAAAATATAAACTATTTCAAGTTGATCTATCAATATATTTATTTGAGCTGCCCATGTGTCCACTCTGTTAAAGTTCTCTTATGCATGTAGATCATCTTCTTTTTATTTTGTGTGATAATAAATATTTATCTTAAACTATGATGGATGTGAGGAAATTTTGCTTATTTTCTTTAAATGTGTGAAAAGTGTAATTCGTGGTCCTTTCTCATGAACCTTCTTTTAAAAGAAAACAAAAACATTTTCCTTTTATTTGTTTTCAATTTTTTATGTTTATTTGATTACCACGACGAACTTTTGTCAAGTCCCACATTCTGAATATTTAGAAATCCTAAGAAAATCTAAAGAGGAGTACCACCTCTATAAAAACATAGGGGGATTTATATCTTCGTGAGGTTGTCGTTTCGGTCCTAACGGATTCAAACGTCAACAAGACCTTAAACGTACAACACACAAATCACTCCACACAGTTCTCTGTCGCACCTCTTTGTCGCACAACTCTCTATTTGACCTTCATCTCTCATTCTCGCACACTTTTTTCTCTTCTAACTCTTACAAAACATCCAATACATCTTGAGCCCTCAGATAGCTCACGAATCAAAAAAATCCCGAGCTATCTCAACAAATGTCTAAACTAGAGATTTGTTCCTAAGGTTTAACAACATATTAAGACCTATCACAACAACTAGACACCTAGAAAACAAACTCAACACAAATATCTTCTAGAGACATTTCATAATTATCACAATTTAAATAAGAAATTAGGGAACCAACTCCCTTGGTAAATGGTTATTGGCCCATGTGGTCAATTTTCGATTTTACTATTAGATGCTCCTACATCACCTTCCTTTTCTAAACAATTTGTTCACAATGGTTTTGAGAAGTTTACAATTGTAATGATTTGTTTAAGAGATAAAATATTAGTTATGGAGTTAATGACACCACGACTAGTGTCGCTAATGCAATTGGAGTTTGAATATTGATTGCAAAAAGGTGGCATGGTTTTCACAATAAGAGGGTTGCTTCATTAACTAAATAAGAGATCTATTTATGGTTTATTGTAGCCTCTTTTCTATTGTTTCAATTTGTATTAGAATGAGATGCCTTCAAGCATGAGAGTTAAATATTTTATTGAGTGTGTGGTCTTCCTTCCCTATTTGTGTTGAGCCCTACTTATTTCATTTTAGTTGGTACTATGTATGCCCTATTCCTAGCTTGACCTTGAACAAGAGATCTGAAACTATATGCATTTCAATTTTTTGTTTTAACCCGACTCAACTAGTAAAAATAATGTGCCAATTTGAATTTCCTCGTACACCCATCGGACCAAATTTAGTGCTTTGTAAATGCTATCTCATTCTTTTTGAATGATCTATAGATCAACCCAAATAAATGTTGAACAAACATTGTGTCATGCTCATGATAATTAATGACATAAAACTAATACTCAATCACATCACATGATTCCATAGTGTTGTCCCTACCATCAATGCTCACTTGTGCATGTCTATACAATACACAAGTGAATATAAACACCTACACATACACATTATCCACTAGTAAAAACTAACTTTAGTGCACAATACCATGGAAATTAAAATGTGTGTGTGTGGAGACTACACATAAAATACCTAGTCAGAATGGTAGTACTCACTTTGTATCTCTCTCTGTGAACAAAGTTACCAACTTGATGAGAACCCTCTAGAGTTCTTGTTTTCTTGGAGGTTTCATTTGGTGGTTGTTTTAACTCTCATTTCAAAACATGTCGTTGCCGATGACACCTTTTTATGTGGGGGTTACAATTACAACATTTTGCAACCATGATCTTTAATGTTGCTAACAAAATCCTTAAAATCGTCTCTTGAATTGAAAAGTGGTGCTATCGTTAGCATCCCTTTCTCTTTTTCAAGGCTAAAATTACAACTGGTTTTAAACCATGGACTTAACAATTAGTACCACTGCTACAAAAATATTAATTCAACCCTTGAATTGAAAAGTGGTGCTACAGGTAGCAATATTTTTGTTTCTTAAGCTTGAAATTATAACATATTTGAATCATGGTCTTAACAACTTGTAGCATTACAACCAAATCTTAAAATCAACCCTTGAATTAAAAAAAGATGCCACCAATAGCATTATTTTTTATTTCAAACTTAAAATTCCAACATTTTTTAAACCATTGTCTAAAAAAATACCAATATTACAATCAAAATTGGTATACTCACACCTACTCCAGTATCATTTTCCTCTTAAAATAATTTAGAAAAAAAAGCCTTAAAAAAATAAATTTTAAAACAAAATATTATTTAAAAAAAAATCTAAAATGAAAAAGCAAATAAATCAAAAACAAAATTTTATAGAAAAAATTATAGAAAAATGGTAAAAAAAATAAAATTTAAAAACTAATGAAAAATATTTAAAAAAACACTATAGAATAATAATATTATAAAACAAATAAACATATACAAATATAACACAAACAGATTTAAAAAGAATAAGGAAAAAAATATTGAAAACAATAAAACATAATTAAAAACGTGTTAAAGGGTTAGGGGGGCCTCCCTCTTACTATGTAAAAGGTTCATAAAGAGGGGAGAGCGCTATTCAATATTATATATATGTGAATTAAAGCTGGGAGGAATGATTCTGAGAATTACCTTTTTCCCTCTTTTATATATATATATATGAAAATTAAAGAGGTAATTATATAT
>SNQJ01S0002247.1:193417-228510 GCA_010110895.2 Picea sitchensis
CAAATTATAAATATCTTGTTCTAAATTATTATAGGGACAATTTTTATCTAGATTATTTTTCTTATAAAAAAGTAGAATTAATAGGTGCAAAATAACAAATTGCTATATACATCTTCTTAGCATTGGTGTCTGAAATTTCTATCCAAATGTATTGATTAAGAGGGTCAATCTTATGAAGTTGAATGTGAGGAGAGATGCTCTTTCTAATATAACAAGCTATGCCTCATATCCCTCTATGGTGGGAGTTTTTGTTCCATGTCGACCACAAGACAAATCCTTCCATGTTAGGGACCTTAGACTCCTCATGCTCTCATGTTTCATCTAGAAAAATAATAACAATATCACTCGGGATCCAACTTATCATAGGACCTTTGCGCCATGGAAAGCCACGACAATTCCAAAAAAGGATCCTGAGTGTCCCAAATTCCTATTTATTATTATCCTTTTGGTCTCTATCCCTGACAATAGATTTTCGATTTCTAATTATTGCCCATTTTCCTTCTTTCCTGGCTTCTTTTACCTTTTGAACTTCCTTCCTTAATTCAACTTGGTCTTCGAGAATGAGGTCTTCATTTATAAATATTCCTAACCCTTTTAAGCTCGAAGATTTACTAAGTATGCTATATTTATGGTCATTACAACTTACTTTGAGATGGATCAACCTATCTTTGTGATCAATTATTTTCCCTAGCCTCTTTGCTTCTATGAGGTAAGGTGTATCAATTTGTGATTTATTTTTTAATTCTTCTTTTACTATTGCTAGCGTATCCTCCTCTTGTTGTTCTTTTATACCAAAAATTATGAGGTTCAAAGATTTTTTGGTACGCTCATGGTCCAGTTCGATTAGCTTATTCATTTCCTCTTTTATTGGTTTGATATCCAATTTTTTTTCCATATTACTGAGGGTCAAGTTGTTGGTTAGTTTTTCTTCTAGCTCTTTAATCCTATCTCGCAAGTTGTGATTTTCGTCAACCCCTCCTTCTTTATATTTTGTATAAAGAAATATTAAACAAGTTTAAAGGTTAGGTTAAGTAGTCATAAGCGAGATCTAAAAACTCTAGTTCTAGAGAGTTCACATGTTTGACTCTTTTTTTTATCCCTTCAAGGTAACCACCTATGGAGCATAGAGAAGTATTAGAAGGATTTTAATAAAGAAATATTAAACTTATTTTTTTATTTTATTTTTGAAATACATCTTTGAACCATTATCAAATTTAATTACTTTATTTATAATCATTGAAATTTATTATAGTTTTATGTCTCAATCTTGCTCCATATTATGACATTATGTATTATTGGGTAAGATATGATGATTTTGAATATTCATTTTATAAACATTATTGGTTAAATAGATTAATTTTCATTTATAAATATTATTAGTTGAATATATATTATTTGATTTTAATTTAGATTATATATGTAAACCATGTAATTTTAATTCATGCAATTTTATTGGTTTTTTTTTTTAATAGTTATATGTAGTAGATAATTAAAATTAAAATTTTAATGCTAGTTTTGGTTTTACAGTGTATTTTGTTTTACTTTTTTATTTATATTTATATTAGAAAAATTCAAATATTCAAAGCTTTGTAGTCAATGCACATCCTCTAACTTCCATCCTTCTTGGACACTATGATGATGGGTGACCCACAAGGTGAAGTACTAGGATTTATGACTCATTGTTTCAATATTGCTCCAATTGTTTTTCCACGTCATCTGAACTCCCAAATAAATTGTGTATACAACCCAATGTTAGGTAATGAATATTTTGCCAACAATTAAACCCATTTTCAATTTTCTTCTTTAATGGAAACCCTTCAGGTTCTTGAAAATCTTCTGTGTTGTCACATTTGTCCAAGGATGCATTATTTTTCATCTTACCTTTTCCTTGTTGTTTCTCTTCTCTAAAAAACAACAATACAAACTTCTTGTTCATGTCGAGCAACCTCCTAGCCGAGTGTGCACCTATCCATGGGGGATTTGATTAGCTCTTATGTGAATATACAACATAAGACTTCCCATCCTTCACAACTATCTATTGGTTATATCTTCTTTTAGTGATATCATCCCTAACATCTGCTTCTATCTCATTAATGAAGTTTACACTAATAGTAAATTTGAATTTACATTGTTTTATGATTCCCAATTCTATATCTTGTCTCGCCCATTCCAATGGATATGGATGAGGATGGTCATGCACCTTCAATCCGAGCTTCTCAACTAACTGGGTTGAAATAAAATTGCATTGTGATAAAGGATGAAACAAGTAATCTAACTTAGTTTGCTCTAGCTTAATCTCAATGTGACAGAACCTAATGATCTCTCTTTCCTCCTTTGGACTAATACAACTCAATTCTACCGCACTTTGAACTGATGTGCATGTCAACTTACCTTTTATATATGAGTCATTCTCCACCCTTTGATTTCCATCCACAACCATCAAAGTCTTATTCTTCTTATGATGTTCTTTGAGACCAAACCACCCTTTGATTTCCATCTACAACCATCAAAGTCTTATTCTTCTTATGATGTTATTTGGACCATTTTGGTCTCAGCTTGAGATGTAGTTGCTAGTTTCTAGCAACTCTCCTCTTTCCAACTATCTAAATTACAGTGCTTAAAAATCTTATTAGGGTTTTGATTTTTTGTTGCAATGACAACCATCTTCCCATCTATACCTTTCCCCTTCTTCTTTTCACCTTGAGGGTGTTCCTATAAATCTATTGTTTTGCTCCATTGAATTGATGTTTCTTGATCTCATCTCCTTCAAGGTATCGTGCCTACACACTAGCCTCTCCAATTGTCTTAGGTATGAAAATAATCCCCTAATGTGACTTTGCAAAGATCCTAAGTGATTATAAGCACTTCATGACACTTAAGCTATATCCTTAACTAGATTGCTTTCTCTGAAAACTCCATGGTGAATTACTAAACTGATTATCCTTGTCTTTGTTTGAAAGAAAGTCATCTTATCATTTGATCCTCCTGATAGCCAATAGGATATAATTGTGACTTATCATGTTTTCCTTAAACACTTCACATGTTTTCCTTAGTGGTTCATTATCGAGTCTTCTAACATTAACATCACTTTTTCACCATGTAAAAGCATAACCTTCTAACTCCAAATGAGCAAAAGAGATTCTTTGTGCTTTTCTAATATCATGCACACTAAAATAAACTTCTAACTCAGTTGCCACCATTGACCCAAATTCAAGGCATCTATCTCACATGCAAATGGATTGATGTTAAGCCATTCCTCTACTTTGAATGGTACTCGATATTTGTTGCATTCCCTTGTCTCCTTTGGTTTCTCTGCTTCAGGTACTTTCTCACCTCCAACTTTTTGATCTGAACTGGATCTTGGTTACAACAATATTTATGGGAACCAAGTCTCGACCTTCTTGTAACTTTCCCAGGTTAGTTAGCATTCATGGGTAATTTCTGCCAATTATGCTTAAATACCAATATGATTCGTAATTATATGGCCTATGACCAAAATGATTCGCCAACATAAATCCTATAAGACAAATAATCAAGATTGTAAAACAGTTCCTAGAAATCATGTTTTGCATTAACTATAACTATGATTTCTTTAACAAGACGATAGCTAACATAACTAAAAGATAAATCACACATACATAGATAACATAAGAGATACCATGGAGAAACTTATAGGGAAGAATTCCATGTTCAAAATGTCTATCTTGCTTTGGTTATTCTATTAATGGTTCTTTTACAGTTATAAGGATCTTTGTCTTTAAAGCTTAGGAATGACATGGTACAATGAGAATGTTGCACTACTCGTATCTAGATCTCTTCCACAGTTCAAAATGGTTATCTTGCTTTGGTTATTCTATTAATGGTGTTTTTACAGTCAAAAGGATATTTGCCTGTAAAGCTTAGGAATGACATGGTACAATGAGAATGTTGCATTACTTGTATCTATATCTCTTCCACAACCCATTAGTTCAACTTATGTCTGAGTTGTCCTCTCTATCTTGTACAAACCGTGCAAAATGGTGTCAACTTGACCAAAACATGTAGAATTGCATCAACTTGACCTATGGACAATCTTCTTCTTTCTCTTTGCTTACTCTTCATTTATTTTCCCAGTCAAACCTTTAATCTAGCCTCTTTAGCTTCCAATTGGTTGAACCCCTCTTCCTTCTATGGACCCTTCCTATATGCTTGTGCTGTTGGGTATGTGGAAGATTAATAACCCCTATAATCATTTCTAGTACAATATCCCAAGAACTAGTTATAGTGCCCCCAGATTGGCGTTTCAAATTTTGCCAAATGCAAGTCATTTTTTTTTTCTTACACTACCACATGTTTCCATCTTGTGAGGCCACATCGACTCCCAGGGAGGCCTCAACCTTTATTTCATGCACGAGATTCTCCTTAAATATCTAAGGAGGGTGGAGCCTCTAATGCATTTAGTCTTATGGCTTATTGTCCCAATGCTTCGTATGTGAGAGTGCTTGTTTCCTAGTACCACAACTCCATGCCACATCCTAGCCTACACCTATGTCTATGCCTTTGCCTATTTCATGTGGAACTAAAACTCCCCACTAACTCCCTCCTTTTCCTCATCATTATGAAAACTTTAAATATTTTTGAAAGACAACGAAGAAACTTCTCCAAAAACATAAATAACATTAAGCATGAAACCAAAAATTCTTAAACAAAAAATTTCAACTAAAAAATTAACCACTTAACCATTACAATTCACGATCCATTTCCATCAAACAAAAACAATGGAAAGTGATATATTCACTCAACTATTCTAATAAATTAAATAACCAACTCTACTTTTAACTCTATAAAGACAACACAAATTCTAATAAATTAAATAACCAACTCTACTTTTAACTCTATAAAGACAACACAAATTCTAAATCTTATTTAGGTGTGCATCAATAAAGACAACACAAAATCTAAATTCAATAAACTGATGTGCTCATGTTAGTTTATGCTGGATATTATGAATTAGAATATCAAATTCATAATGATGGAAATATTTTGATTTTGACTTTTTATTATAAAAATAATAACTGTATTGTTATAATAATATTATTAAATATTGTTTTGTTATAATAATATTATTAAATATTATTATTTTATATGTATGGTTATATATATTTCTAACAAGATGTTTAATGTGAATACTTTTATTATTATAATAATATTATGGGTTATATGTTTTTAATAGTTTTTTAGTGACATCATATTACAAATGATGTAATTTTGTAATATTATTTATGTACAATTTTTTTAATAAAATTTATATATTATTTGTTATGAGTTATATTAATATGTTTTGAAAAAATAGTTTTTGGTTTTATGTATGGGATTAAGGATAAATATTTTTAAAAAGTATATAATTCTGTTGGAGGTAGTTTTAGCAATGATTATAAGGGGCAGTGGCTTTTTTCTGGTTTTTTTTTCTAATCTTCTCCGATGCAAACCTTATTTCAAATAATATAGTTTTCCTTAAATAAAAAAAGTGACTTAACCCGCATTTACAGCTAGTAGCCAATAATAACTAACCTCACTACTTACCATTTTCAAAATAGAAAATATTAATTCTGATAATGATTCAAATAAATAATGTAATTAGTATAAAAACTCATAGCTTATGATTTAGTTGGAGTCAAAGCCAATAACAAACAGTAACCATTACTATGGACAGGAAAATCTTGCACATAAAAGACTCAACTCTGATCGAATTGGGACCCACACAGAGTGATAGGGACCTTGGGCAGGAAAGTTTCAGGTGTCTTGCGCAGGAAAGTTTGACTTATGAATTGATTGAATAATGAAATGCTCAGTGCTTTGGTTAGCCCTATCTGAGCTCTTTGACATGTGTAATCATTTCTTGATGTTGAGAGGTTAAAGGGGGTTTGAAGGGGCTTTATTTTTTTCTCAGGGTTTGGGTGACAGAGAGAAACCCTGATCACTCTATAGCCCTTTTATCCTCCATGAATGGAAAGAAAAGCATACACTTCTGTAGCCCTCAGCTCGAGGATAGTCCACGAATGAAAAGACACATACAAATCCCCTGAATGACTGTAAAAAGTTCCAGACAATTTCTGTTCATACTTAACTTTTGCCAGATCAAGAACATATGTTATTCCACTGTTACAGGTCGAAACGCTTCTTTTTATTTCTGTCTCACATCACACCACCGAAGACGTGGTGGTTAATTACTTGCATGTCGGTACAGACAGGAAGGGAGAGGCAACTGCCTCTGCAGACTGCGCTTGCGTTATAAATTATGATGATCATATCTACTATCCTTTAGTGGAACCAGTCGCTATTAAAACCCTCTCGTAGTTAATACAGGGACGACCGATTCATGACGACGTGATTCCCTCTCACCCTCGTACGACCACCAACACCTGTCACTCACTCCCCCACCTTCAGTAATTAACCACTTCTTTTCCTAGTAACTGTTCATCATGGAGTAAGTTAGTTAAGCAGAGATAAATTTTGTCTTAATTTCGGTGGGGAAGGTCGATTTTAAAATTGAATATGTCGAAGTGGAGTAATAAATCTCTCCCAGAAAAAAAACTGTTCTTCTTTGCTTCCAAGTAACTGTTCATAAAAAAAAAAAAATGTGAAAAAACACTCAGATAACCCTTTAACCTAACAACAATTTGCTATCTTAGCCATTTTAAAAATACAGTCCAAGATTTGAGTATATCATGCCAGCTTCAAATCCAGTCAAACAGACCACAGTCATCTTTTAATTTGTTTTAACTTTGTTGAAACTGCTGATTCTAGTCTAAACGTTCGTCTAAACGTTCTACCTTTGGCTGTTTTCTGGTTTTATTTTTTGGTTGTTTTTTTGTAGTTTTTTTTTGTTTGATTTTGCCTGAAATTTGGTGATGAATGGTTGGATCAAATCCGGTAATGAATGGTTCAATCTGCAGATTTGAATGGCTAAGTTTGTATAATCCAAGCTGATTTCTGGTTTTATCTTTTGGTTGTTTTTTGGTAGTTTTTTCTGTTTGATTTTGCCTGAAATCCGGTGATGAATAGTTGGATCAAATTCGGTCATAAATAGTTGGATCTGCAGATTTGAGTGGCTAACTTTGTATAATCCAAATGTTCCAGGAGATTTTTGCCTGAAATCCGGTGATGAATAGTTGGATCAAATTCWGTCATAAATAGTTGGATCTGCAGATTTGAGTGGCTAACTTTGTATAATCCAAATGTTCCAGGAGATTTTTGCCTGAAATCCGGTGATGAATAGTTGGATCAAATTCAGTCATAAATAGTTGGATCTGCAGATTTGAGTGGCTAACTTTGTATAATCCAAATGTTCCAGGAGATTTTCAAGGTGATGAATAGTTGGATCAAATTCRGTCATAAATAGTTGGATCTGCARATTTGAGTGGCTAACTTTGTATAATCCAAATGTTCCAGGAGATTTTCAAMRCGCTGAATCCATTTATRCATTCAAAAATACAATTTAAACAMCAAAAAATAATGATTAACCAAATCCTTTCATTTATCCMATCAAAMTTAACTACTTCAATTACTGGTTATTTCCTCRTGGCGATTTCATCAAACACAGCCAAATTTATAGAAAAATTAAAAGATACATTGAACTTATACAGTTAGCTGTAAATCCATCACTCCATAAACATTCTACGCATGTCAAATCTGCCCAATTTCAATCCAAACTGACAGACTTTTAGACTACGATATTAATCAATCAATCAACGAATATTCTAACCCTGGCGCTGGCTTGATGTCGAATTATATTTATAGACGTGTGGCATTCTGACTTGAATATGTGAAAAGACTGGCCACTCGAGTGGGTTTGAAATCGCTGAGTTGTTTACCAGACGTGCCCCTCACTGTCACCGTCTCTGGTTTAAATTTCCAGATTCCATGAACAGTTATTTCAGTTATGAACGTAAGCGGGCCAAGATAAAATTGCTGTAACAACCACCACAGCCACAAGAGAATGAAATATGTTGAACATCAACTATTTTTTTTTCAAAAAGTGAAGAAACATCTTAAGCAGATATTAAGACAATTTTGATGAATGGCAGTGCATATGTTAGCCTGTTAAATAAACCCAAAGAGTCTGAAAATCTGGTACACTGTTTGATTTTCTTTTGACTAACATCGTACATTGGAATGAGATAATCTGAGATAGATTATCAATAGCGCCAAAGCAAATATAAAATTTAAATAAAGAAACACATGAAAGCCGAAGCCTCTCTCAGAATTCAGTGGGCGTCTGTGTTTGTGTTTGTTCAAGTAAGCGTAGCATACACTCTGCATATAATACTTAGGTTCTACAAGTCAGTAGTCAGTATACAAAACTTGCCCATTTATTTAAGGGCTATGGTAAGTATTTAATTTACAAGCCACATTCAAAATCCATAATGTTAATATCATCATCTACTGCCTCCATCGACTCCAGTATTGTGGAAGCTGAGCACAAACCAGAAGGATTCAAGAAAATATCACCAAACTCTTCCCTGAAATAATTGTCATCCCAAACGCGGAAACTGTCATCGATGGCCAAGTTCATGGATTCTGTAGAAAGATAATGCAGTGTGTCGGTACATGCTAATTCATCTGCAGGCCAATAAACAAAATCTAATGGAAACGAATCGTCAATGACAGAATCGAGGAGACTGCTGTCCAAAATGCTATCTAAACTCAAGTAACCGTCTAGATCAGGGCTGTTCTTGTTGCTGTTAAGATGATCATGAAAACATGATGATGGGACCGTAGAAAATCTGAGAACAGATGTTGGAGAAGAAACCAGCAAACATTCTTCCCCTGATGATTCTTCGTCGTAGGCATAGCGAGGAGGAGACATGAGCATGCTTATTTCCTCTGCATTAATGATCCTCTTATCATCACCTGATGATGGTAATGTGTCTGTAGAATCCATCTTGAACTGTGCCGCACGGCATGAGCGTCTCTTTTTGACCATGAACGACGAAGATACTGAACTAGTGGGACTGTGTGGGGATTGAACCTTGGTCTTCCGGAGATGAGAAACAGAGGGAGAGAAATTAGTGAGTGCATGCGGTCCCCTGAGTTGCCTTGCAGCACTGTCATAGACTTTAGCAGCTTCTTCAGCAGTGTTGAAGGTGCCAAGCCATAAACGAATCCTTCTTGAAGGGTCCCTAATCTCCGCCGCCCATTTCCCCCATGGCCTCTGACGAACACCCCTGAACTTCTTGCGAGTGCTCTCATGGCCGGAGAAGCCCACAGCTTCTGAACAAAATGGAGAAGTTGCTGCAGAGGCCGTGCGCAATCTGCTTCTCGGGAAGAGACTAAGACCGTTCTTTATACTTTTCCTGCAGGCTCTCTTTTCAATTTTTCTCAGAGCCCATTTGGGCCCTGTTTTAGCTTGCTTTCTTGAAATCCTCGGTGATCTTCTCCTCCATGCTTTGCTGTATTCTGAAATCCCAAACTCTGTTTCTTGTTCATCCTTTTCTTCTTCTTCTTCTTGTGCTTCAGATTCTGATGAAGAAGAAGGTACAGAGTCCATTGTAATACGGATTTCGTGCACATGCTTCTTCACTCGATTGCCATTCTTGGAGCAATTTTCTTCCTCGTCGCCAGATGAATCTGTGGCATCTGGGTCTGCGCAAATCACTCTCAGTAACCTTGGACGGACAGCCATTTTCCTCGATTTAGACTCATGGAAACCATTGAATGCGCATTTTCCAGAGGTCTTCATGGTCACTGTATACTCTTTCCAATTTCTTGCTCCTGCTCCTATATCTTCTTGTTACACATTGCTGCAGCACGCAGAGATTTCCTGAAAGATAATAGGAAACCACAAGAAAAACTGCATGAAAACCGCTTATTGAAAAAGAAAACACAGTGCATCAGTGAGCGTTTCGGTGAACAACCAAGTAATGGGAAGGAGGGAGCGTTAAGGAAGAGGGGAAAGAAATCCAAAGTTATAAGGTGACCGAACAAAACGAGTACCAGAATTTAATTGGTTAAAACTCACCATGCCGAGCCGACACTTGTGCATTCCAGTCCAGTGGTACTCACCAAGAAGAGTATCAGAGTGGAGACACAAGAATATCAAGAAAATAAAGTGCCAGCTATGTGGACTATGGCTGAGCCTGGCAGGTGGAGGGATCAGACCAAATGTTTTGGAAGGAGGATGTACACATAGATTCATATAATCAAGGCAACTCAAAAAGTTTAGCCCATTCCCACCTGCAAAGGACCCTCAGCTTTCCACTTCCCAGCCGTTTGCTTGAAGATAGGATATGATGATGAAGGCAAACACACTCTGCCCAGGCCTCACAGTAAGCCCATGAAACCAATTATGTATAACCAACGCCGGCAGGACCTCGATTCCGGCAATACGCGTACGGTCACGTGGGCGGGAGAAACTAGCCTAACCACCTTCTCCCCGCACGCTCCGGGCCAAGTGCCAAGCGAGGACCGGGCCAAAAAAAGCCGTGGGGCGAGTGGTGCCGCAAAGCCGGGCCCGGCAGGCGCATCCGGCCAAATGAGTATCTCGGTTTCTCTCTGCCCGTCTTTGTCTGCCGTGCCGGTTCGCCGAATTCCTTTCCTCCGCCGCCCGACCACCGCGCCGTTAATCTGACCTGTCACTCCTGAACACGTGTCATGCGTTCACCTTCCTTGTACTGTCCACGTGGTCTTATCCTCATCTTAGGCTGTCTTAGTACACCCGTCTCGTCATTTACAAGACAACGACCTCGAGCCATCGTGGATATTTGGGCATGACACGTCACCAAATCTGATATCCTGCTGAGGGTAAAAATTACTTACCCTTCGTAACTTTTACATCGACCGCAGAGCCCGTGTCACATGGAGGTGTTTGGTGTTTTGCAATTGTTTATGTTGGTGAGCATGTTGGGCGGTCAATCGAACCCCTAGTCAAACCGACGTTCAGTTGTCGGTGTGAAAAGTGAAAAAATAATGAACACCCACACCCTCTTTCGTCCTGCGTGGATCACCGTGCACCTCCCACCCTTTTTTTTTAAACTAACATTTATTGTCAAGAATATTTTGTAGTTTGAACATATGTCTTCCCCTTTTTAATTTTATGTTTAATTAAATTGTAATCTAAGGAGGATGTCTGTATGCTATTAAGAAGGGTTGCCCTTCCCCCTCTCATAAAACACATAAAGGTACAAACATTCTTAATTATCCAAATATTTTTTAATATGGGTTGGTGTGTCGGGGTCTTTTACGAGGTGAAAACGGATATCTTCCAAGTAAAAAAATTAAGACGAGAACATTAATTTATAGTTAATTTTTGAAACTCAAAATATCGTTGGCCATTATAATTATAATTTTTTAAAAGATTTAAACATTACATCTTTCCACGTAAAAACAGAATCTTTAACCCCAATACAAATATGACCCCCCTAAATATGCGGATTAAGATCAACTTCGATAAGAAAGCTTAGTTAAATTACAAACATGTTTAAATTATGAATAGTAGCTCACTACATACTTAGTGTTGTTTAACTATTAAAACATATTATCAAATTAATGTTATATTTATGTTTTTATAAAATTTAAATATGAGATTTATAATAACAATAATTTATAATGACAATAAAATCATTAATTAGAGGAAGTTGAAATATTACAAAGTAAATTTATATTAACTTCACCTCTATAAGCATTCTGGGGATTAGAGATATGTTGAGGATTAGAGATATGTTGATATCTAAATCTCTCTATGCTAACTAGTTAGAGCAAGAAGTGATTGTATTAAACTTGTTATGGGAATAGGGTCTTTGTCACAAGGAGGAGGCCCCCATCCCCTCTTGTGGGCTTGGGATTGGCTACAATGGGCCCCCGTCCATCATTTTCCTACATGGGCTCTTGAGGACACACTAGTTCATATATGGCTAGAGGAACAATCGAGAATTTATTGAACAAAGGAACCTCTAGGGTTATAATATGAGGACAACTCCTTCGCTTTTCCTGGTGCTCTCTCATTTCTCAAACCATCCTATGTTGTGTACGACGACCAACTAAAGCTTTGGAATGTGTAGAGTGCGTAGGAGAGTTCCCTTCAAGAGGGACTCTAGTCATGGTACACGACACACTAGTCCAATGGTCCATCAGCTCATGTATATGTGCCACTTCCATTTCCATCTTCTCTGTATGCACTTGAATCTATGGATATAGATGGACACATATTAGAGAGATATTGTGCGAGGTAAAATCTGTGTTGTGTTTTTCATTTATGAAAACACATTCATTTCTTATTTTCCAAAGATGAAATAAAATGTATATTCTAATCCATTTCAATGATATGTGAAATTGCATGACCCATGGGAGAGAATATCCTAAAGGGTAGCGTTCCTAATGATATTGGATGGAAGGAACTAACAAGAAAACTTAAACTCATATTCCCAAATGGACTTAGTTTGTTTGCAATAGGAAAAAAAATGATCTAGATATTCATTTTTTCCATAAAATAGACACTTGGGTTGGGGTATCCTTAAGTATTTCAAGCAGTAGTCAATAGTTAGGTCTCCATTGAGAAAAGACCAAGATAAGCATGATTTTTTTAAGGTCAATGTACATCTTGCAGATNATATGTGCCACTTCCATTTCCATCTTCTCTGTATGCACTTGAATCTATGGATATAGATGGACACATATTAGAGAGATATTGTGCGAGGTAAAATCTGTGTTGTGTTTTTCATTTATGAAAACACATTCATTTCTTATTTTCCAAAGATGAAATAAAATGTATATTCTAATCCATTTCAATGATATGTGAAATTGCATGACCCATGGGAGAGAATATCCTAAAGGGTAGCGTTCCTAATGATATTGGATGGAAGGAACTAACAAGAAAACTTAAACTCATATTCCCAAATGGACTTAGTTTGTTTGCAATAGGAAAAAAAATGATCTAGATATTCATTTTTTCCATAAAATAGACACTTGGGTTGGGGTATCCTTAAGTATTTCAAGCAGTAGTCAATAGTTAGGTCTCCATTGAGAAAAGACCAAGATAAGCATGATTTTTTTAAGGTCAATGTACATCTTGCAGATAGTATTTAACCCTGATTTTAATTGGATTATTATATTAGTTTTCATCTATCTCGTTGCTTTCATAGTGGAAAAAATTAGAGGAATCAACTTGCAAGGTCATTTTAATGGCAGGTCCCAGTTTGGAAAATTGGGGTTTGAAATCTTCTGAAGTCGTTTAGAGGCATCAAACGATATTTTTTGGGGTCAAAAATTTCTACGTATCTCTTGATGCTATTCTACTCATCCAATGATGTTATTCTACACATTGAGACCTTTCCAATGGTGCAAAAATAGCGTCAATTGGAGTTCATATGCAAAAGTTGTTCTTCCTACAAGTTCACCTACTATGTTGACCACCATGGTACGAGTGGATGCCATGTCAACCCCCATTACTCTTGCATATGGGGCTAGTCACATGTGAACTTTCAAGAAGATTCTAGAAGGTCCAAAATTTTATCACAATTGAGGGTTGAGGAAGTCAAAACCCTACCCCTAGATGACTATCAGGCGATGTTAAATACGAGGTTGCTAGGAGGAGGAGGGGTTCCATTCTTTAGCATTGTATTTGTTCCATAGTTGAGCAGAGCACCTAGGAATGGTATTTTGACAACATAACATAGGAGGAGAGATCCTATAGCAGCCATATAGGTCACAATGTCAAAGGCAACACCATATAGAGTGCCTCTTTCTTTGTTATTTCATTTGAAGAAAAAAGAGCAAAGTGACCTCACCTTCTAGCTGGGTTTTCTCTCGTATTGGGTTTCCCAAGTTATATCTTATGTTTATTTGTGGATGGTGTGTGAGTATTTATTTTCATTCTCTATTTTTCGCATTTCATCTATTTGATACATTTTAAGCAGAACACCGGTAATTAAAGAATATAAGATTTAAAGAAAATTAACCTTCACAGTAAAGATTTCAATATTTTATTACTTCTGTTGTGATGAACTGTCCAATGGAATATCCATGACAGTTTACAGATCAAGCCCATACATCCATGTCTTTTATTTTGACTCAGTTCTCCATACTTTATTGAGTTTGTCATTCATCCTTGATGTAGATGATAACCATTGGTATCCATCGACCAACTTATACTTCTTAAACCTTTCCTTTTATTCCACCACCAATCAAGCCACCAAGCTTGCAATCATAGTAGTCCCAACTTCAAAAAAAGGTTATCTAGAATTATACTCTACACTTTCTCTACAATAATTATATCCAGTGTGATAAGCTTGAACTCTATCTTCATGATTTTCCAATTCCTCTGATCTCTACTTTGATTGTCACACAAATCTCTAGGGAAATAAATGCCTTTCCTAAAAATCCTCTTAGCCAAGAACCAAAAATTCTTTGCTAAGGGGATTTTTTCCTACAACAATACTTGTAACCACTATAAAAAGTTATCATTGAAATAAATTTCCACCCTTCTAGGGTCACTCTTGTAGACTAGTTTATGCTTGATAGCCTCCCAAGACGGTCAAATGCTCTTTGCCACAAATGCCCCCTTTACATTAATAGAGGCTAGTGTAATTAGGAAAATTTGTAGATGTAAATTACTCCATACCTTGAGACCGTGAGGTGCTCTCAAGATGTTATAGTAAGCTTCTTAACCTTCAATGACTCTAATGATCAATTTTCACAAACTACCAAAACCTCAGATCCAGTCGTAAGAATCATCATTCCTCCTTTATCTATAAGTATATAGAACAAACCCCAATTTACTTTATAAAAATATTTAATACCTCTCTTATTAGTCCCTGCCCTTTGGGATGAGGGACTTATAGTAATTGATTTTGCATTTAAGTATTATTTTGGTACAAAAACCAAGGGCATTTCCTTGTTTTAAGGCAAAGTTTTGAAAAAACATACCATTAAACTTCAAAATTCATAACATTTATCCTAAGTTTTGAATCAGAGGTCTTGTTTGGCCTCTTCCCGAGGTGGAAGCAGAGAATTCCTTAGCTTTAAAGCCCTAGAAAGCACCAGATTTAATGCGTTATTTTTTCAAGCGAAGTAATGCTAGAACTAAGTCTAGCACTACTTCTGTCACATTAAATGCTATGCCATTTTTGTGATAATTTAACCAAAGTTTTCACAAACTGGATAACAACTGACACATATTCCCTACACCTGTTTTGTTTCATGCATAGTGATGCAAGTTGTCCCACATCTATCACACCTGATATGCAAGCTGTCATGGAGACCTTCTTTCTTCAGGATGGGCATGGTTCTACTCCGTCCTGTGTGAATTGCTTCTATATCATGGTCGCTTCTATCTTTTATTTCTTTAGGATGGGCATGGTTCTATTTCATCTACNTCTTTTGGAGGACTTATGAGAACGAGCCTTTAGTTGTCTATTAGATTAGTAGCTTGAATTTTAAAGTTAAATTTCTTACATGGGAAAAACAAATTACACAGTACTTACCTCGTTTTCCTTTTTTCATTTCTTGCAGGCATATCGTAGACAATATGAAATTACCAAATCTGAATTGTTCCAAAACACATAATTTCTATAGTCAATTATTGTAAGCAATTTTCATGCTATTCCCTAGCCTTGTCTCAGTGAAAAGATTTGATCCTAACCTTTAACCTTGCGATATTTCCCAATCATATTCAAGCTTACCTTCCAATTCAAAATTCAAAGAAAATAAATGATTTATTTTCTTCCCTCAAAATCTTAGGTAAGGGAATGACTAAAAAATCCCCACCACTTCTTTCAATGCCTTACCCACTAAGAACGAACATAATGAATAAGGTGGATCTCTTTCTAAGGGGAATAGACTGATACTTCCACAACCAAACTACTTCTATCGTAACAATTAACTACAATAAATCTCTCAAATAAATCTCCTTGTGACCTTTAGCCAGAGTGCACACAACTTATTCTATATTCATGGGGATTGGGATTAGTTACAACATGCAACAACGTCATTTAGTCTTTACGATACATTGCCTAAATAGATAAATCACATATATCTTTTCTTTTCTTTGCAGATGAACTACATAATCAGATGTTCCATGTGGGGCACTACCTAGCCTTCTTAGATCCTTACACTTACAAGAGTTGGTTGTAGACATATTCAATCCGTCCTGATGTGAGTGCAAAGGCATCGCTCTCTATGTGCAAAGGCCTTGACATAGTATTTCCCTCTTGTCGGGATTATCTACATTATTAGAGGAAATTACTTATACAAGCATGGGGAGTATAAATTTGTATTGGAATATGTAGAATCCCTCCTACCCCTAGGGATAAAGGTTTTCTTTGCATAGAGAGAGTGGATGACAAAGGAAATCCCTTCTGCCTAACATAGTTCCATTTACTCGTGAACCCATCTTCCCACTCGCCTCACCCATGTGAGGCCCAAGAAGGTGGCATTACTAAAATCATCATTAATTTTTGTATGGTTTCTAACTCGTTCTGTGATAGTTGTGCCCAAATTCTCAAAGTGCAATTTTTTTATTTTTTATTTTCTAATTCAATTCTTCCGCCTATGCTTAGGACCTGTTTGAGCTCTTTGATCACTCTCTTTCACCTGCAGGAGTTGTTATATATTCTTCTTTCACAACCCACATATCTTTGATATCTCTTGCATTCCCAGGCTACCATCTTCTTGGCTTGTTCTAAGAGCATTTGTTGTCTAATTTAATTTTTCTTGTGTCTAGAGCTCAATTCAATGGGGAGAGCACACACAGAGATGGTCAACTGAATGAACATGATGGGTTTGGCTGAATTATGGATAATATGCATAATACCATGCCTTCACACCAACCACCCCTTCCCAACGAGAAGCCTGCATGTGAGAAAATCGTTGTATGAAATATAAGGATAATGAAATGCGTGGAAGGTGATTTCACAGATGTAGTATTAATTTGGCACAAAAACCAAGGAAATTTTCTTGTTCAATTAGATTTTGCATAATATTTAATTTCCTTGTTTAATTTGGTACAAAGTATAGCTGTATAATATAATCTGGACATACATGTGAAAACAACAATATGAAGTCGAGCATGTGGAAAGGAAAACACGACTATGACTATCGAACCCATGGAATAATAACTAAAATATAATATATATTTTTAATAAAAATAAGATTGAAAATGTTTTTTTTTCAATACATATCCAAATAATATAACATTTATTTTGCATTTTGCATTTCTTTTCAAGGTAAGGTTATATAAGATAAAACCAAGAAAGGAACTGACATTTAATTGTTTTATTCTTTCTTCAAAACTTTGAAATAATATAACATTTATTTTTTATTTTGCATTTCTTTTCAACCTAAAGTTATATAAGATAAAACCAAGAAGGGAACTAACATTTAATTGTTTTATTCTTTCTTCGAAACTTTGCAAAATCTTTTAAAGCTTCCCTATATATTTTGATTTTTTAAAATTACCTTTTAAATAACATATTTATATAACATTCTTACATGCACATATGATCATAATACTTTGAATATATAACGTAAGAGCTAACTACTTCAATTACACTAATTTCTTCACCTTTTTAAAATTAAAAATAATATATAACGTAAGAGCTAACTACTTCAATTACACTAATTTCTTCACCTTTTTAAAATTAAAAATTAAAATATTATAATCTTTATTTGCATTTTTTAAAATAAAATATTAAAATATACACCTATTTAAAATTAAAAATTATAATTTTTATTTGCATTTTTTAAATAAAATATTAAAATATATTATTTTAATGTAATCAACTTATACACAAGCGAAAATGAGAGATAAGTGAGAGCATGTGTATCAGAGAGAAAAGCTTGATAATTAAGGTGGCCAAAGTGGTTGTCTCTAGTATATTCTAGCTCTCTAACTAGTTTTGCTAACATCAATCTAAAGATTAAATCAAATTCCTTTTCGACTTTATATGTCTGAAAGACTATTGAATGACCTACAACTTGTCTTGGACTTTGATATTTGTTCATTTAATTGTCACGGTGACTACCATCTTTTTTTTTAATAGAAACAAAGTAAAATTTATATTAGAAAAACTACGAATAAACGCAGGCGGAGTACAAAATCTGTGCTACAGGAGTTGTAGAAAACAAAATTCACTCCCCTGTATATTCCCAGAAGGAAGTGGTGAGCAGGGGTAGTGTTTTCTAGTATGTTAAATCCTATTTGAGCTTCTACAGTGAAAATCATCCAAAAAGATCCTAATAAAAGCACAATGAAACACTGCATACACTTAAAATTTGTTTTGGTCCGGTGCAGAAGATTCTTCTTCTGTTGGAGGCCGCAAATTTAGATCCAATCGCGGTCGAGGTCCTGGCGAGGAAGCTCCATCGGAGATGGCTGTAGTCGGGGAGGCTGAAGGCGACGCAAGCCCAACCACAAATTGAAGAGCTTCTATCTGTTGCCTTAACGCTTCACATTCATCCTTGTTCCTCTGTTGTTCTCCCCGATGTTGAATGGTAATTTTATTTATGGATAGAACTTGGGCTGAGAGGGCTCTCAGTTGAAATTGCAGGTTTTGCACTGTGCTCACCAACTCATCGTGCTCTTCCACTGAAACCACGCGTTGATTGTCAGGGCTCCTTCTCATTTTGCCAAATTTCCTTGCGTTGTCTGTCTGAATTATGCGAGAGTCTATATCTGTGCTCAAGGGCGGAGTGAGATCCGCTCTACTCTGTGAAGTATGGAGTATGCCTACGAGATGAGCCACTCCTCCTCTGATATGCTCCATCACCCTTGTTGGATTCATCGAACAGATACGATTTCCCGATTTTGGACACGAGTTGAAGCCATACCCATTGTTGATATTGGTATTGTTCGCATTACCTAAAATCAATGCATAGTACGCCCAAGGCATCATGCTGTATAAGTTCCTCCCACTCCAGGCCTTGATTCTACGCACAGGAGAAGCCGTACGGATGTCGAAATGACCTCCCAAGTTGGGGGATATGGTTAAAAAGAGCGGGGTGAGACGCGCTGATGTGAGGGGGGAGGCGTCTAGGTGTCAAGAGGTGAGGTGAGGCAGCTTGTGGAAACTGCCAAGTGTGTCAAGTGTTGGGGGTAGTGGGGAGGCGTTATGACGGGACGAGTTCACGACCCAGGCCAGGAAATTCCAAGTGTCGCGCTGAGTGGGTAGGTGTGTTGGCTGCCATGCGGCAAGAGCTTGACGGAAGTGTGTCGTGGTCATGGGATGGGTTTTTAATGTGTGAGGCCATTGACTACTAACGAGCCTTGCTCCAAGGCAATGGCCAGATTTTCTTGGGTGTCGGCCATTTGATTGTTTCTTCGAAGGACATGGAAGAGGGAAATATTGGAGAAGTGATTGATAGTTGCCGAAATTCATTGGAGTATGGCCTTTAAGTGAATATTCGGGGGGTGGGATCCTTTGCGTGCATGGTTCATAATTATCTTAGAGTCACCGATCACCGAGAGGGAGTGGATGCTCAGGCTTTTAGCGAGAAGAAGGCCTTGGTACAGGACATAAGCTTCGGCTGGGTTATTGGTTGCTATTCCAAGGCTCTAGTGGAAGGAGAGTGCTTGATTTCCTTGTGGGCAAATGATGACCCCTCCCACTGCTGCCACCCCAACACGGTGACTACCATCTCGCAAACATATGGGACGTGGATTTCAATGACATTCTTTCTCAATGATTCTGACAAACAAATTCAAACAAAATCATTCAAGCTTTCAACAATGACACCCTTGCCCTAAAGACAGGTACTTGTTACTTTACAACTCGTCTTATTTACTTTAAAAACTTTCTAAAATATTTCCCCACAACCAATAAATTCTAAATAAACAAAACTAATAGAAAAAGTAATATACATAAATGAATCTCGAAACTTTGTTCCGGATATAAAACTTAACTTAAAAACACAGATGCTTTACAATCCATTTTTAAATATTCAGGAGTGCACCTCCCAACACTTTTGAAAGAAGCATGGAGAGCAGGAAAAGACAAAGGGAATTGCCCAACTTAAACACCTATCCCAGAATATCAGCGAATTATTATAACAAACAACAATAATAAAAAAAACATTACTTGTTTGTCTTTATGAAATTCAGAGCCTTAAATATTTGTTATCTGAAATGTAGCACTAAACAAAACTGACTTTGAATACCATGACATAATCATAGTAAAGGACCCCATCTTGAAAAAATAAAGAACAATTCTTTAAAATTAATGGTAATATTAATTGAATATATGAGATGATCATTACATTTTAAGGTAGACAAAGACGAAACCTTTTCACTTCGAAATTTATATAATATATGCGAGATATTAATAAATAAAGTGTACACGTGAAACCCACTTCATTTTAATTAACATTTAAGCCACCGTAAGTTATATTTATTTATTGAAACATGGAATTAATCTTTAACAATATATCACCTCGTGCAAACATTGATATATGTATTAATTTGTATTTTATTGTTCAAAATTATGGTACATTCTTACCATTGTCTTGATTTTTTAATGAAATAAATATTCTAGTAAAAAATTTCGGTTACTTTTCTTCATTTTAAGGATAGTTTTTATAGGATTCCATATAAGTTTGAGGATTTGTTAATATATAACTTAACATCATTATAATAATATATTTATTAAGAGCTCAACATGTCATTACTGGAATTGAACTTGGGTGAGGAGGATAGCAAGCATTCCTCCCAGGGGTGGTAGGTGCAAGAGGGAGTCTTCATGATCCGAGAGGAAACAAGGTTGTTTATTACACCTGGGGGTTCGGAAAGGTCTCAGATAATTTAGCCAAGGCTTATTGATTCTGGTGTGATCTCTCCATAGCAAACGGAAAAGTTTTTAAGATTACAATATTATTTGGGGATTTAATGTTGATTATCAAAGCAATGGTTGATCTAGCTAGCCTAGGGGGAACACATTGAACTCAATCATCGTTTGAATCAAACGAATCCTACCACATTTCAAATGGGTCTCATTTTATCACATAAAGAGGGAAATGAATGAAGAAGCAAACCATTGGGAAAACAATGCATCCTCCTTAGGCTCAATTTTTTTGAACCAAAAAGGGGTGTTAATATATAACTTAATCCCATGATTCATTTGATAGTGGACATTAATCGACACCCCATCCAATATGTAAGCTTTATTAATCAACAACTAGAGGAGGACAGGGAAGAACAACATGAGGTGGTCTACTCCTCATTCCCATATGGTTTGGTAGGTCTCATCCATGTTAATTCATTATGTAGGTATGAAACCATGCATGGAATATGGGACAATGTTGAACCTGCGACTGGCCTTGGGATGTTTTCTAGGCGATTCAATTTGGATTTTGCTAGCATTGGAAATTGGAAACGAAATTAGCATTCTATTAGTGAAGCATTATGCTTTTTGGAGTGGAAGTGGTGAGCCTCTCGGTAGGCCAAATTCTGTTTGCACCTATTCGTGGGTGGTGGTTTTAGGACAAGTTGGGCCTCTAATGTTGAAACAACAGATTGATTCACTAGAGGTTGAGTGCCATAGAGTTTGTTCTTTGGTCCTCTTTCAATGTATGGACCCACTCTCTTTCACCTCCAATAACCATGACACCAAGAAATTGCTTCAAGAAGGGTTAATGGAAGATGAAACAGTGAATCAAAATTGAGATCCTATGGAGATTGAAGACCCAAGCATAAGGCAATGTCCATCTCTAACTGAGTTTGAATGTTTTTTCAAGTTGTTTGTATTTTGTTTCAATATGTTAAGCATACCACTAGTAGAAATGGGTGGAACTCTTGTTTGGAGAAGACGTTATTGATTATATCTATTACTATAGAAATATGCACACAGTTCTGATGCAATCTCTAAACTATGTTGAATGTAATCGTTGCTAACTTCGACACAACCTTCTTTTGAATAAATACAAATTTTTGTTTTGATTAAAAAAACAATCATTTCTCCCAACCACCCAAGCTAAACCCAATTGACAACATATATTTCTTGGCATGAATAGGAAATAAGTACATTCTCAATATATATGTTTTGACATAAATAAGAAAAAAAAATTCTATAGAGATGATTTTCAGAGTTTCTCATTTGTGAAGGTCTTTTAGTAGAGGTAGTAAGCAACAAGTTTTGCAAAAAATGGTCTTTAGTGCACTAATTTGTTAGTGGCACAGTTGTGTTCTTAATACAAGAACACACCAACACTTCATGAACCACATGCACTGAAGTGGAAATGACACAAAACAACACCTTCCAAATAATGATGCACTCAATGTACCATATTGTTTCGTTGAGGGTGCCAATTTTTTATTAGAGAGGTTGTAGTAGAGGTTTTTTTATTTCTGTTCCGTTCTTGTCAAAATGCACCAGTGCAGTCTTGACAAACCCATCCCGGTGTGTTAATATAAGAAAAACACCCTAGTGCATTAATATAATAAAAATGCCCTGGTGCGTTTATAATTATTGTGCACTAGTCCCATAGTTTTCATCGTATGCAAAGCAATGTTGCTCTTATAATTTATGTGCATCGATTCCACCTTGTTTGCGTATGAAGCATCAATGCGTTTTAGTTTGTTTAGCACTAGTTCGTTTATGTTATAGTGGGCACCGGTGCAATTAAGTTATTCGGAGACCCGATGCATTTAATATAACATGTGTTTCAATGCTTGTATAATTAGTACGTACCAGTGTTTGTTTTACCATGTGCACCGAAGGGTAGTGAAATTTTGAATATTAGAGGTGAGATGTCGACACCATTATTTTTACTGAGCACCAATGTGTATATTATAGTAAAGACATCAGTGCATAAATGATATTTAGAGCCCTAGCATGTATAATAACAATAACACATCAGTACGTACATTATATTTAGTGCCCTGATGTATATTTTAAACATGAGCATCGTACAATTTTAAAACGATAAATATTATTGTGCGTTATATCATTTACTGAACAATGCGTTTTCTCAATAGTTCGTATTGGTGCATTGTTATAATTAATGTGCACTTGTGCGTATGACTCCTCAAAGTGCACTTCTTTCTATATTATGACACGCGTCGTATAGTGACTTCAAAAGAATATAGTGCATTGATATGTATGTATTTTAATTAATTGTTTTTTACAATTTTTCAATTAATCATGTCAAAATCAAATATTTTTTTATAATAATAAATTGTTTTATATTTTTGTTATTGCATTAATGTGTTATCCAACGAATTACACCTCTTTTATTTGTAACAATGTAAATCATCCACATATTAATTATTCAGGAACGCAACATTTTACAACATTTCACAATGCAATGAAATACGAAACCCATTTTATTATATATGAATAGGATACCCATTTTCATACAAAAATGGACAAGGTAAAGGTCCACAATAATCAAATTGCAACCAATATGTAATTGTTACACTTATTAGTAACATGTACTCATGCAATTGGGACAATATGTCGAGTACATTAAACAAAATCGTTGATTTTCAGAGACAAATATTCTAAAACATACAACTTTTAGTAACATTCAATTATATTGATTTTGTCAGTTGAATTGTTGTCATTGCTTGAGATGCATGCATGCCTCATTTCTTCATCATTTGTAGGAAATATTGTACTTTGATTTTTTAACATAATGTTTTCTTGATCTGCTTGTTTATTTATGTTCTGCCTCTTCATCTTCCATCTACAAATGTATAGAAATAAACTGTAATAAGTATATCTACATTTATATATGATCGCGTAAAGCAAAAAACATACCTTAGCACTAAGTCTTTCATAAACAATACACATTCTTTCGAAACCATGCTTCATGCATTCTTTCAAAATATCCTTTGTTGGTTGCATTCCATACTTTGTTTCCTGCATGTTTAATATGACATGACAAAGAACGATTGATCAAATCAATAAAAGGTTTCCTTGTTGTTTCATTAATTATAAAACAAGGGAAGTTAAATGGCATAGCTACTTACAAATTGTTCAATTAAACTCTCATACTTCAACATATACTCACAAGCCATACTTAGTCCAATGTTTATCAATTCATTGGTTGGCTCTTCTTTGTATGTTAGCACTTATTAGAAGACATACATGGAAAAGTGTGCAATAATTATTTAAATATAAAGATCACGACAAACATGAAATTTTAAGAAAGGCCGAAAACATAAATACTCACAAAGTTTACGATCAACCATTTTATTTCTCGTCGTCATGTCTTATGTGTTAAATGGGTTCTATTTTTTTTCATTTTTGTAACAAAACAATTGAAAATCAATATTTCACGTGATAATTAAATTTGATGTACATAAAAAAAATGATTACATACCTCTGATGCACATTGTAGTTTCTATGGCTCCTCTTGCGACATAATTATTTTAATTTCTTTTACCATCTTCGTCTACAATTTTTTGGACACCCCTACCGGCTCCTTGTTTGTCCCTTGAGATTTTCAAAATCTCCCTAAAATAAATGAGTTAGGAATCATCAGATATAAAAATTACATAATTTTAAAAAATATAAGATCCTAGTGCATATAGTAACTTAATATGCACTTGGGTGTCAACCATATTTATATGCACTGGTGCATCAACCATATATACATGCATCGATACAATATAACTGTGTTGTTGTGAAATTGAAAATGTTTTACAAATTTTTGTATTTAGTCGGTGCTTTATGAATTAAGAAAATCATAGCTTTCTAAGTATCGTTTATTACGCATCATTGACCTGTGAACAAATTTAAGACATGGCGGTTTATATATAAAAAACAACAATTTTTTCCATTTTAAATTTAATGGAGCGCTTTGTAAAAAAATGTGCCCCGATACTTATCTAGGTAAAATGCGCACCGCCAACCGTGAAAATGAAATGAGTGGTTTCATTGCAACATATAGGAAATGCCCATATATAAATAAACAAACCCTATAAAAAAAATTCTTAAAAAAATTCTCCTTGTGAAATATAGAAAGAGAAAGCAAAAAAATAGTGAGGAAATTAGGGCTTTCAATACTAAAGGTAACCATGAAACCTTTTTTTTGTTTGGGAATGCACTGAAAATTGTTTGAATCAAATAGAGGAAACATTAAGATGATTAGTAGAATGAAATTATATACATGAAATTTATCCTCTGCATATTTCTATGTGATCTACAATAATATCTCTAGAATTTGGCTCTTAAAAAAAAATCCACCTACTCCGAAGTCTTTGTTGATAAATCTTTGTTGCACAAATATCCCTTCTAAATTTTGGAGAAGACATAAAAGAATGAATAGGTTTTTCCTTTATAAACACAAAAATCGAAATTCCCACTGATTTTTTCATTGTATATTTCGGCACATTGATGATAAAAATGCACTTTCTTTTTGAAACTTACATTTTTGGTGCGCTATACAGTGAATAGAACACCAGTGCGATGTGTTCATATAACACATTGATTTGTTTTCATAACAAAATTAGATGCATTGATAGTAAGTGCGCATTATTTTTAAAACTTGCTTAAGTTAGTGCACTATACAGTTAGAAACACATCAGTGCGGTTTGTAAGTAATAACACATCGTAAGAAAGTTTAATTTGCAAAATTCAAATGCAAACATCCACATTTAAATTTTGCATAGGTTTTGTTTTGCGGAGGCAATAACAAAGGTCAGTCTTCAGTGCTCTTCTCAATTAAATGCACTGGTGTGTTTGGTTTATCCATATGCATCAATGCGTCTTTATATGATGAAACACACTTTTAAGTTATAAAAGTTATTTAAAATTATTTTTGAATTTAGATTGTTCTATTCTTTCCTAGATGACGGTTTTGGCTCAAATGCAAAAAAAATGAATTATAATATTGAATGACCAATTCTTTAGATTCCATCGCATTCCATATCATTGGAAGTCCTTCAAGTTCTCTCATGTTGATTGCAGTACATCTAGATTTTATTGATAATTCATTTTATCTCATTGAATTTATATTATGTATGCAGGTGCAGTTGAATAATTGTTCATTGAATTTTAGAGGATCAATATTCAGGCTCGAGTTCAAATGCTCAAGATATTCTAGTAGTCCCAAAATTCCGCAAGCTCTTATCAAGAGAAAGATACCACAAGCAAATGTTTCATGAAAATGGACAGTTGTTTTACCCTACCAATCATAACATTCCATATTCCAACAACCAACTTGGATCAATGTTATTACATCATGAATTAGATCTCTTTTATGTATACAATCTCGTAGGGCATAAGAAAAAGATGATTGAGTAATTGTATTTTTGGATTTTCAATGGATCTAATGTAAATGTATTTCTTAATTCAACATTTTTTTTATAAAGTGGTTGGTTGCATGTTTATTATTGGGAAAAAAATGTCCATGCTTCTAATAAGTGTTTGGTAGAATGTTTGAACATATTAAATGCATTATGTTACTAATATTATCGATGTAATGTTCAATATTTTTACAATCAAGATTATGATTATGAGTGACATGTCCACCATCTCTCATTACACCCCACTACAATGCCAAGTCATGAGCTTGTTGCTAAATGAAAATAGCTCGAAAAGGAAGCATACCGAGAATGGTTGAAACAACCACCTATTCAATTACCACTATGTCCCGAGTCACCAATTCAAAACCTCTATAATAACACCAGTTCTTCACATGTTGGGGATGAAGGAAATGATATAGAGGTTGGTATGAATGATTTCTTGTGGGATACTCAATCCATGGAAGGAATGCTATTAGATGCATTTCAACAAAATGAAATAGGGGATGGAGTTGATGCCGTAGATACCTTCTTCGAAAGCCTGAAATTTTCTTCCACCACCTCTCTCTTTGGTCGAGTACAGGGGTCAATGTCTACTCGGATAGGGACAACAATGTTACTGTACAACTTGAAAGCAATGTATGGTATGTCAAACACCTGTTTCTCAACACTTTTGAGGTAACTAACCATTAAGTCCCCTAATTTTTTAAGGAGTCTTGTCACACAATGAAGGAAGAAAAGGGTTGATTTTATTCATGCTTAATGACAATGTACATTTCTATTTCCCACTAATTGCAAGTTACTCAAAGATAAGGTACTTTTGAGTGATAATGTCTTGCTCTATAACTGTGTAGAGGCAAAACAACTGCTGAAAATGTTGGGTGTTGAGTACATATAATACCACGCATGTCTGAATGATTGTATTATATACAAAAACAAATATGCGGACAAAGAGATATGTCCAAAATGTGTGCATGCCAAGTACCATAAAAAAAGGGTAAGACACATGGTCCTCCTCATAAGATATTGAGGCACATGCATATAATTCCAAGGATTCAAAGGCTCTTTCATTGAAAACAATTAGCCATGTTGGAGGGGTGGCATGGTTCACATAGAAGTGAGCCAAGAGTTATGCGAATCCCAATAGATTCAATAGCCATAAAACATATAGAGGATACATGGCCCGATAAATTAAGGGATGAAGTACAGAGCCTACGATTGAGCATAGCTATGGATTTATTTAACCCATATTCCCTTCAAAACACCAACTATTCTATTTGGCCAATGGTAGTGATCAATAACGATATCCCCCCATGGTTGTCCATGAAGAATGAACATCTTATGCTGGGTCTTATAGTCCCAGGTAGAATACAAGTGAAGAGAATGGATGTCTACCTCCAACCACTGATCGATGGATTTAAGAAATTATGGGAAGGGATACATGCATATGATGTATCAATACCCATCCCAATAGAGAGGTCTTTTACGTTGTATGACATATGTGCATACACCACGCACGATTATCAGGACAAGGATTTTTCTCCGGTAAACATGTTGATTGATTTATTTATATCTATAATGTTATTTGTCATAGTTCATTTGGTGCAACTATATTTTTGACACTAAGATGCTTTGTATATGATAACATCACATGTCTTGTAATAAAAGGGTATCATAGATGTAAATGTTGTGGACCATTTATAAAGGCTAGGTTTTCCAACCATCAACGAAATTCAGTGTACCACTGTTTGAGGGTATTCCTCCTAGAAGACCACCCTTATATAAGAGTTGCATTTACTTTCAATGGTAAACCAGAGAGAACCCAAAGACCTGAAATAATGACATCGACATATTGGGTTAGGGCATATGACATAGAGAAGGATAAGGAAATGGAAGATTCATTGTTTGATTCAAATGGGGAACCTATGTTCAATGATCCTAAATTGTTTGACACCTATGTTGAGAAAATTCCCATTGGGATGAAAAAGAAATCTGTATTTTATGAGCTTCCATATTGAGAGCATCTTAATATTGGCCACTTACTAGATCCCATGAATATATTAAAAAATATTTCATCTTCTTTATGGAGGCACATATCATTGAAAAAAAGAGATACATTGGTTGTTAGGAGAGATCTTATTGCTTCAAATACTAAAAGAAGGCATTGACCAAGAAAAGAAACTAGAGGAGAGGCTGGTCCCTCTTGGTATTTTAAAGAAGGTGATGTCCCATGGATTTTGAAGGAAGATTATATTTCTATGGCAAAGGATGCTATATTGGGTGTAAAGACACTTTTTTTATATGTGTCGAGTCTACGATGTTGCTTCATTGTAGAAGGAAATTTGTCGGGGTTGAAATCACATGACCATTTGAACCTTCTAAAGGTATATATGTTGAATACATGATTCTTCTTATATACCGATCTGAGTAAAAATATGCTCTACACTCACAATTTTATGGAAATTAATGACGTGTCTGTCTATTTTGTAGTGTCATTACCCTTTTCTCATACATGGTTGTGTGAACCATGACTTCCCCTAGGACCTGCAACATGCCATATATAAATTATCTGCATTTGTACGTTGGAACACATTAAGGGATATTCATATGGATAGCATTCCATGGTGGTGTCGAGAGATAGCTGATATTGTTTGTATGTTTGAGATGGAACTACCCACGACTTTTATGGACTTGCAATTCCATATTTTAATTCATCTACCTAATAAGGTTGAATTAGCTGGGGTGTTCTCATGTCGTTAGATGCTCTTCTTAGAGAGGTACATGAAAAAATTGAAGGGGTTTGTTCGAAAAAGGGAAAAACCAGAGGGTTCTATGGCATAGGGGTATATAGTATACAAGTCGTTCTATTATGCCAATGAGTACACAACATGGATAGTCATTTGGGATGACCATCAATATGAGGACAAAAGGAAAGGGGAGCTACTCCATACGAATGGAAAAAGGGGCTTGATAAAGAGTAAGTCAGTTATATTTTGTCAAATTAGTACATGAATGTTTTTTACATTGAAGTTGATAATATATATTTCATCCCATGCTATTCATTTTGAATTCTTGTATACATTGGTGAATTTAGAAATTGATGCCATCAATAAATTCATTATATATATATATATATTTGATCTCATCCTATTCGTTTTGAATTTTTGTATACATTAGCGAATTTAGAAATTGATGCCATCAATAAATTTGTTATTTACAACAGGAAGGAAACACTGTTAGAAAAACAAGACCGTGGAGCAATAAAATAAAATAAAATGCGGAAACAAAACACAAAAGATACACAATACAATAGAAACACAGATTTACTTGGTTCACCCAGTGTGGGCTACGTCCACTAGAGAAATTGCCAGGTCATTCCTTTATTATTATCCAACATATGAAGGGATACAACCTATAACAAACCCATTGTAACTTCCTCTTTTTTCTCTCACAGTCTCCTATCTCAGAATAAAATATTCGCCATCATCCATAGCCGCAATACATTTCCCTCATAAAAGAGGGTTGCCTTCTAGGGCAAAAAACCATAACATAATCTCTATAGTTAGATCTGCGAACTTATAATGAACGGTCCAGATTTACAATGAAATTACAATATACATTTAGAAGCCACTTTTTTCTTCGGGGGCTTTGCCCCCTAACCCCCCAACCGACGGGATAGACCCCCGAACCCCGCAGAGGGGGTACCCCCTCTCTGCACTCCCCCGCATGGAAGAGTGTATATACTTCTGGGGTGTAAATACTTCATGGGGTATAAACACGGCTGAAAGTAAAAGACCTCTGAATCCGGAAGATAATTAGGCTCCACAACCAACAAACACAACCCTGGGTTGCATTGCATGAAGAGAAAAGAAAGAAATGTGACAGTGATAGGAAAACATTCAAATAGTGGAATGGTAGAATCATGCCTTATCCTGATCATTTAAAAGAAAATATGCCAAAAATATGTCCCAACAGTTGGGTGACTGACTAGATAGAAGAGAAGTATGGGGTATTTTATGGATGCACTAAACATAGGGATCAAGTACAACAACTCTGTAATAAACTCTTCGAGTACCATGTTCTATTTATAATATTGCACATTTGAATTGTAACATGTATTATGTTTTTATTAATGCTTCAATTATTAGACATATGTCACCGTCCTTTGTTCGCATTTTTACAGGTGCATTTGTTCCCATCTATGTGCGAATATGGACACCATTTTCACACTAAGTATGTTGATGATGGAAAATTAACACAATATTGTGGAGTGGAGGTGGAGTTCGACCAATCTAGTTGTGCTAGCCACCATGATCAAAACCTAATAAAGGGGAAGTTAGGTTATATAGGAAAGATACAATATATCATGCAAGTGGACTTCTCATTGTTTCAATGTGTTATTTTTTGTTGAAAGTGGTGGGATACCTTCGACTGGAGAAATGTAAAGGAATATTGTGATAGTGGGCTAATATGTGTTAACTCTAAAAATATGTAGGTTGAAAGTGGTGGGATACCTTCGACCGAAGAAATGTAAAGGAAGATCATGATAGTGGGGTTATATGTTTTAACTCTAAAAAAGTTCGAGTTGAAAGTAAGGAGCCTTATGCTTTCCCAAAACATTGTAACCAAGTGTTTTTTTACCCAAATGTGTTGGATGGGGATTGGTGATTCGTACTGAGACATAATATGATATCTAAACATATTTTTGAGAACACCAATGTCACAATTCCAAGCAAGGAAGATAATCAGGGTGATGGAAACAAAGACTAATTTGTAAAAGATTTGTTTGGGCACTTATATTGTGGATCTGTTATTTTATTATGGGTATCTATAATGGTCAATTATGTATTTTTTTTCTTCATTTTATAATTATGTTGGATATGAAAATTTAACAACCATTTACAACCACCATATTGAAAACACATTAAATAGTACAAACATAAGATGCGGTTTTGATATATTTTTATTGTCATATTTATTGCTTATTATAACAAATTTATGTTGTATTGTATTAACACATGTTTATGTTAACCTTTGAATTACTAAGAATTAATTGATATATCACAAAGTTGGTGACGTAAGGTAGTAAATATTTGTTTTAAATTATATTTTATTTTAAAAAAATGAAGATTTTTTTTCTAGGAAAAAAATCCTTTATATTCAAAGAGAGAATATACATATTACAGTCTATCAATAGGCCTTTGCAGGAACCTTCCCATATTCGCTACTATCCTGCCAAAATATTCCCATTCTTCCTTTTCACATGACCACGATAATCTTATACAGGCCATACAAAACCATTAATACAAAACATTTCATCCCTCAAGTATACTCAAAATTGAAGTTCGAAAGCTTCAGATTCAAGGCCATTTGAGAAGTCATAATGGATGAAGGTTACCATTTTGGAGTTCAAGAACATTTTTGGATAATTTGTCATCTTTCATGTTCAACTCTCTCAATATATGGTGGAAAGAAAACCATTCAAAAGACTGGCAAGCAAGCTTGATATCTCTCATAATCGGGTCCAGAATGATATTTTGAAAGTTAGATTTTCCCTTGGCCCAATCAATCACCAACTTGGATTCCCCTAACACCTGAAACTTTTGGATGTCCAAATATTTGGTTGTTTCAAGAAGGGTCCATAAAGAAATCATCTTTGCACGATTGCTAGTCCGTCCACCCATAGCACATTTAATATGCACATAATGATCTTGACTGATGAATAAGACCACACATACATTTCACTTGGATGGTTTTCCTTGTGCCGCCACATCGAAATAGCCCCACGAGACCTCGAAATACAAAGAGGGGAGAGACATATTTCTCTTCTTTGGTTCTTTAGGGACATCTTTGAATTCCTCATCTTGGCTGAATGAGATTGTGGCCATGACCTCCAGAGGGACAAACTTGTCCATAAAGATGGCTCAATTGCAAGCCCACCATATAATTGAAACCATAAGACAATCCAAAGAGAATTTGACCTATCCATTATCCAATGCTCGAGACATTCCTCAAGGCTTCCATTGTTCTATACAAAATTGATGCCAAGTTTATCCTTGATTAAAGAAGCAACTTTTCCTGCATAAGGACATGAGAAAAAAACATGAGGAAGAAATTTAGCTTCAGATTTGCAAAGCACGCACCTATTAAGTCCAATCCATCCCCTCTTTATCCCATTGTCCTAGGTAATAATTTTGTTTTTGAGAGAAAACCATAAAGTGAGCTTGCATATTATGGGAGATTTTAATTTCCAGAGAGGTTTCCACCACCAAACATTCATAACAGGCCTATTGTCCTCAAACCAGGATTTGTAGCCAAGTTTTGTGGTGAAAGACCCATTACTTGGGTTCTTGGACCAACATAAAACATCCTATGACTCGTTATCAATGGAGATGGAGTTTTCACAAAGCTTGGAAATGTAGGAGTCCCATTCTCTCAAGAGATTGATGGGGAGGAAAATAAAGGCCAAGTCTTTCCAACCATGTCTCCCTTGCGGCTGAGGGATTCCTATACTCACATCTTTTAAAGAGTGGATATTAGCATTACGAATATCACACTGAATCGATTGATCTGGAAGCATAAAGACATTACCCACTCTGAGCCATGGGTCTTCTCCCACTCTAATCTGTCTCCCATATCCTAATTTCCATATAGTCCAGATGCCAACCAAGGGGAAAGAATCTACCAAGGATTTCCAAATAATTGAGCTTTTAGAATATTTCACCGGAGTTCTGAACCATTATGCCAGAGAGATGTTCATCAAATACTTTGAACACATCACCCTTACCCATATCGAGTTATTTTGCGTAAGCCTCCAAAGGTTTCTTCCTGCTAAAGCTCGAGAAAATAGTCGAATATCCTTAAGACCCCATCCTATGAACTCTTTAGGAGTGACTATAGAGATCAAACTAGTTAGATGAAGCTTCCCTGGGGTTCTTTGACCAAACCATAAATAATTGAAGCTTAGCCTTCTAATCTTCTCTAGAATACCTTTAGGGATTGCCACTATAGCATCCCAAATGATGGAATACTTTCTAGAACTGACTTGATCATATCAAGTCTTCCTCCTCTCGAAAGAAGCCTATTTGTCTAGAATAAACTTTTGGCTTCCATCTTGAGAATAAGCCAATACCAATCCCCTTTTTTATATTTATCAGGTTTGAGATGAAAACCGAGATATTTAAAACCTTCATTGAAATTTCTCCTCTGAGGAGGGATAAAGGAAAGGAAAGAGTCAACCTCGCCATCAGAATAATTGTTAAGGAGCATACATGATTTTTCCAAATTTATCTTCATGCCTATATCTTTGCTATAAAGATCTATTATTCCTTTTAAAATTGAGATATCCCTCAATGCTCCACAGATGCAACAAAATACATCGTCGATGAAGAGAAGATGGGTTATTATTTCCGTCTCTGAGACCATTATACCCGAAAGACGTCTTTGCACTCGTTCCTCTCTAAATAATACGTTTATCCCATCTTCTACAAGAAGAAAAAGGAATGGTGAAAGGGGGCATCCTTGTGATATACCTCTTGAAGCTTTGAAGAAATGTGAAGGGGGCCCATTAACTAAAATAGTAAAGGAGGCACTCTAGATGCAATCCTTAATCCAATTGATGATGTCTACACTCATTCCAATGTGAATTAGAGCCAATCACAACAAGGTCCAACTTACTCTATCATAAGATTTGGACAAGTCCAATTTTAGGATAGTATCCTTGAGGTTATTTTTCTTCACAGAGTGAAGGACTTCTTGGGCCATGGAAACTGCATCGTGAATCTGGAAATTTTGCATAATTCCAAATTGTTCTTCCCCTATGACAGAACTGAGTAAAGGCCTTAACCTTATTGCAATTAACTTGGATATTAATTTGTACACGACATTGCAACATGAAATGGGTCTGAAGTCCTTGAATGCATCGATGTTTTTCTCTTTCAGGATAAGGAAAAGAAAGGTGGAGTTCAAAGCTCCGTGAAATCTTCCAACCCTTTGAGATTATTTTAACAATAGTAATAGATCATCCTTGAATAGCTTGAAGAAATATTTGAAAAACTCTACAGTGAAACCGTCTGGGCTCTGACTTTTTCCATTATGCATGGAGTTTAAAGTCATCCATAATTCTTTCTATGTCACTTCTATTCTTAAATAATTATTCATCTCTTCCATGAAGAAAGAGAGAATCTTGGAGACTAGTTCAAGTGTCTCTTGGATTGGACAACCTGTCGGGGCTGAAAAAAGGTTTTCGAAGAACCATGCACCAACTTCCGCTTTGTATTGAAAGGAATTTACAAGTATTCCTCTTCATTTTTAATTTCCCATATAGCGTTTAAGTTCCTACGAAGATTGGCGTACTGATAAAAAAATTTCATATTGTTATCATCTGCTTGAATCCATAAGGTTCTACTTTTTTGTTTCCACTCCAATTCTTCATTTGTGAGCTAAATGGATTTTATTTTCTCCAAATACTTCAACTCGTCTAACTTTTTATCATCAAGGGACCCTTTATTAATACTTTGTCTAATGTTGGAAAGATTAACTTCTACTTCTGAGATCTCCCTTTGTTTTTTGTCCCTCCAGATAGGGATCCATAATTTTATAGCTTCCTTTATTTTTTTCAAGTTTCCTACAAACTACATCATCATCGAATTAAGGTTCAAGGAAGAAATATTGACACAGTTTGCATAAACTAATCTTTTGAAATCTTCATAGGCTAACCATACTTGAAATCTTCATAGGCTTTTGATCTTGAAGTGGAACAAATGGATGTGAAGACAACATTCCTACATGGGGATCTGGAAGAAGAAATCTACATGAAGCAACCAGAAGGCTTTGTAGTGAAGGGAAAGAAAGAGCTAGTCTGTAAGCTAAATAAGTCACT
>SNQJ01S0002247.1:236671-276136 GCA_010110895.2 Picea sitchensis
AGCCAAGTTTTGTGGTGAAAGACCCATTACTTGGGTTCTTGGACCAACATAAAACATCCTATGACTCGTTATCAATGGAGATGGAGTTTTCACAAAGCTTGGAAATGTAGGAGTCCCATTCTCTCAAGAGATTGATGGGGAGGCCAATAAAGGCCAAGTCTTTCCAACCATGTCTCCCCTGCAGCTGAGGGATTCATATACTCACATCTGTTAAAGAGTGGATATTAGCATTACGAATATCACGCTGAATCGATTGATTTGGAAGCATAAAGACATTACCCACTCTGAGCCATGGGTCTTCTCCCACTCTAATCTGTCTCCCATATCCTAATTTCCATATAGTCCAGATGCCAACCAAGGGGAAAGAATCTACCAAGGCTTTCCAAATAATTGAGCTTTTAGAATATTTCACCGGAGTTATGAACCATTATGCCAGAGAGATGTTCATCAAATACTTTGAACACATCACCCTTACCCATAGCGAGTTATTTTGCGTAAGCCTCCAAAGGTTTCTTCCTGCTAAAGCTCGGGAAAATAATTGAATATCCTTAAGACCCCATCCTCTGAACTCTTTAGGAGTGACTATAGAGATCAAACTAGTTAGATGAAGCTTACCCGAGGTTCTTTGACCAAACCATAAATAATTGAAGCTTAGCCTTCTAATCTTCTCTAGAATACCTTTAGGGATTGCCACTATAGCATCCCAAATGATGGAATACTTTCTAGAACTGACTTGATCATATCAAGTCTTCCTCCTCTCGAAAGAAGCCTATTTGTCTAGAATAAACTTTTGGCTTCCATCTTGAGAATAAGCCAATACCAATCCCCTTTTTTATATTTATCAGGTTTGAGATGAAACCCGAGATATTTAAAACCTTCATCGAAATTTCTCCTCTGAGGAGGGATCAAGGAAAGGAAAGAGTCAGCCTCGCCATCAGAATAATTGTTAAGGAGAATACATGATTTTTCCAAATTTATCTTCATGCCTATATCTTTGCTATAAATCTCTATTATTCCTTTTAAAATTGAGATATCCCTCAATGCTCCGCAGATGCAACAAAATACATCGTCGATGAAGAGAAGATGGGTTATTATTTCCGTCTCTGAGACCATTATACCCGAAAGACATCTTTGCACCCGTTCCTCTCTAAATAATATGTTTATCCCATCTTCTACAAGAAGACAAAGGAATGGTGAAAGGGGGCATCCTTGCGACATACCTCTTGAAGCTTTGAAGAAATGTGAAGGGGCCCTATTAACTAAAATAGTAAAGGAGGCACTCTGGATGCAATCCTTGATCCATTTGATGATGTCTACACTCATTCCAATGTGAATTAGAGCCAATCGCAACAAGGTCCAACTTACTCTATCATAAGCTTTGGACAAGTCCAATTTTAGGATAGTATCCTTGAGGTTCTTTTTCTTCACAGAGTGAAGTACTTCTTGGGCCATGGAAACTGCATCGTGAATCTGGAAATTTTGCATAATTCCGAATTTTTCTTCCCCTATGACAGAACTGAGTAAAGGCCTTAACCTTATTGCAATTAACTTGGATATTAACTTGTACACGACATTGCAACATGAAATGGGTCTGAAGTCCTTGAATGAATCGATGTTTTTCTCTTTCAGGATAAGGAAAAGAAAGGTGGAGTTCAGAGCTCTGTGAAATCTTCCAACCCTTTGAGATTATTTTAACAATAGTAATAGATCATTCTTGAATAGCTTGAAGAAATATTTGAAAAACTCTATAGTGAAACCGTCTGGGCCCTGACTTTTTCCATTATGCATGGAGTTTAAATTCATCCATAATTCTTGCTATGTCACTTCTATTCTTAAATAATTATTCATCTCTTCCATGAAGAAAGAGGGAATCTTGGAGACTAATTCAAGTGTCTCTTGGATTGGACAACCTGTCGGGGCTGAAAAAAGGTTTTCGAGGAACCATGCACCAACTTCCGCTTTGTATTGAAAGGAATTTACAAGTATTCCTCTTCATTTTTAATTTCCCATATAGCGTTTAAGTTCCTACGAAGATTGGCGTACTACTGAAAAAATTTCATATTGTTATCATCTGCTTGAATCCATAAGGTTCTACTTTTTGTTTCCACTCCAATTCTTCATTTGTGAGCTAAATGGATTTTATTTTCTCCAAATACTTCAACTCGTCTAAATTTTTATCATCAAGGGACCCTTCATTAATACTTTGTCTAATGTTGGAAAGATTAACTTCTACTTTTGAGATCTCCCTTTGTTTTTTGTCCCTCCAGACAGGGATCCATAGTTTTATAGCTTCCTTTATTTTTTTCAAGTTTCCTACAAACTACGTCATCATCGAATTAAAGTTCGAGGAAGAAATATTGACCCAGTTTGCATAAACTAATCTTTTGAAATCTTCATAGGCTAACCATACTTGATTAATATTCATTGGGGTAGTAGGAGCTTCTGACCTGTCTTTCCATAAAAGAGAAATAGGCCTATGGTCATAGATTCCTCCCTCCTCCACTGATGCTTTAAATCTAATCCCAAATTCCATCATCTTCTTAGAAATTATAAATCCATCCAACCTTTTTGCCACTTTATCCCTTCTATTTCTAAAATTCCTCCATGTTGGAGTGATTTTGGTCGGCTCCACATCTACCAGACTATGTTTTTCAAGGATGGAGCGGAAGAAATCACTTTTTCTATCCTCTCTGGGGTTAGGGCCCCATACCTCTCTTAAAGAGAGCGTAAAATTCAAGTCACCTCCTATCACAGTTAATGAATCTTTGAAAACACTGGCAATGGATAATTCTTCCCAGAAAGGGATTCTTTCATAATAGGGGTCATAAATATTAATCACCGTAAATTCAAAGGAAGCACATTTATGTTTAAATTTGAATGAAATAGAAGTTCAAAAAGATGAGGAGGATACAACTTTAAAATACATACTCCATCCTATTAAGAGACCACTGGAAATTCCATCAACATCTAGTGAACTGAATGAACAATTCTTCAACCAAGATCCAACTAGCTTAATTACCAAATTCCCTTTACACATCATTTTCTTTAGCATGATGATATTAGTCCCGAGGCTCAATAGGAGCATTTTTAGGGAAATTTATTTAGGGGAGCCCCCGACCCCTCTGCAATTAAAGGAGAACATAATCATTTGGAGGGGGATGGAGGGAACTCCCCTCTCTAAGGGCCCTCAAAATAGTCAATTGTGTGCCTTTTCTGAACTTTGCGACTTCTTTCTCCCTATCCTTGGAAAGGAAATACTTTCTATCGGCTTGCGAGATCGATGGAGGAACAAGGGATAAACCCATTAGGGTGACCCTTTGACCGAAGTGCATATATTTCGGTCGGAGGACAGGAGGGAGTGATAAGGCGGGGAGAAAGGACACTAGGAGATGGAGGGGATAAATTCTGGGCTACAGGGATAGATACAGAGGGGGAGGGACTACATCTCCAAAGGGATTGACATGGGAGGGGGGTCTAGAGAGACCACTTCCAGGGGAGGGGAGGGGAAATACTTCCTAGGAACTTCGAGGATTGGCTTAGAGTCATTAGAGGGAGGAACCAGGGTCCACGGGGAGGGAGGTTGGGAGCGAGTGGGGGAAGGGACAATTGAACCATTTTCAACAGAAACAATCAAAGAAAAATAGAGGAAAAGATATGGGTCTTAGTAGGGGAAAACATACCTCTGTGGGATGGAGTAAGAGTCGGGCCTTCCATATTTTCTATAAAGCTAACCACATTTTTTGGTGCCATAGAAACAAGGACCGTCTTGTCATCCACTGAGACTACTTCTATCTGAGCCTGTCTACCAGTAGTTTTCTTCGTGTGCTAAACCTAAAAAGAAGAATGTGTCAAAGGCATAACTTTCATGCATCGCACTCTCAAATGACCAATTTCATGACATCCGTGATAGAGAAATGGGAGCTTCCAATAGTCAACACGTTGGTTCCATGTCCTATCACTGAAATCAATGTCAAGGTTCCCGACTAACCTTTCATGCACATCGACCTCCACTTGAACCCACACCCATCTGCAGACCTTGTTAGTGGCCCAATTGGGCTCCAAGCCTATGAAAGTTCCCAATTTGCTTATGATAACTTCCAAATTATCCCTCAACCAAAATACCAATGTTAATCCAGGAAGGATGGCCCATACTCTCATTCGAGAGACAGGTTCGTGGACTGGGTCAAATTCCACTGTCTAGAATTTCAAAAAAAGTCGTGCCATGCCCCATACCCAGTTATTGTTAAGGAGGGTATTACAATCATCCTCTGATTGAAGGAGAAATGAAAATCATCCCGTTGGTAACACATGGGATTTTGGAACACAACCTAAGACCAACTTCCATTCCTTAGAAATCCATTTCGGGAGGGATTTGGTCTCTGTTGTATTTCCATTGAAACTCCCAACTAACAATTTTACTACATACTGAGACACTTCTGTAATAGGAATATCCACTCCCATCACCATCTTCATAGGTCCAACATTTTAAGGAATGCACCAAATTTTTTTCTTTATATGTGATACCTCAGGGCATCTATCCTCGAATTCTCTTAAATTCCCTTTTAACCAGAAAAGCCACCATCCTTAGGGAGAGAGAGAGAAAGCTCTGAATGAAAAGATAAGAGAGAAGAATTGTCTAGAGACTATTTTGAAGGAGTCAAACTCTTTGATCTATAAGCCCCATGAGTATGGATAAAAGTCATATCTTCTTCCGTATTCTTTCTATCTTTCGCATGATCGAGATCTAGACTAGAAAATCCACTTTCTGGTACTACTTCCATGCAGAGATTGGGAGAGGGCCTTGTCCGCAGATCAAGATATTTGTTCTAATATGGAAATGACTTTCCTAATGCTAGATTGGAATCATATTCCACTAAATCATACCAAGGTCTGTCCTTGACACAAAACCACCGAGGGAGGGAAATGAGGAGAGCGAGGAGAGAGAGAGAGGAACGAGTGTTGTAAAAGGGGATTATGGTGACAGAAAAGAGGACAAGGATGAGGACAAGGAGTGAAGAAGGACACGGGGAGGGAAAGAGCTTGAGGTTCTAAGGGACGAAAAAATCCATCGAGAGACCAACCGCAAAGCTCCTTCTCCAAAATTTCAAGATTGATCATTATTCAAAAAAAAAAAAAAAAATGAAGATATTAAATAATTAAACCTCAAAATTTTTATTGTTTGAAAAAATCAAAATTCAAATAAATATATACTTACTTTGATGGAACTTCTAAGGAAAATTCCAACAAAATAAATTCGTGCAACATCTATGAATTATGGAATCACACTTGTGGTGTTGGCATTACCAACTTTGATGGCATTCCCAACCTTAACTAGTGCAAATTTTAGGAGAAGGACAAGGATCAGTGGATGGTGACACAAGTGGAGGAGGAGGAGGAGGAGGATTAATAGAATATGGTGATTCATTTGGAGGAGAAGCAGGAAGAGAAGGAGGAGGATTAGTGGAATATGATGACACATGTGGAGGAGAAGTAGGAGGAGGAGGATTAGTGGAATATGGTGACACATGTGGAGAAGAAGTAGGAGGAGGAGGAGGATCAGACGTAGATGCAGGTTTAGACACATGTGGAGGGAGAGCATGAGGAGGAGGAGGATCAAACATGGATGTAGGTTCAAACATATGTGGAGGGGAAGTGGGAGAAGGAGGAGGATGAAGGTTTAGACACATGTGGAGGGGAAGCAAGAGGATCAGTGGATGGTGCAATCGACTCATGTGGAGGAGAATAAACATGAGGAGAAGGATGCATGTTTAGACACATGTGGAGGGGAATCAAGAGGATCGGTGGATGGTGCATTTGACTCATTTGGAGGAGAAACAACAAGAGGAGGACGACCATGTGGTGGAGTAGAGGATGTGGATGGCTCTATTGATGAGCTAGATGTAGTGGGATTATGAGCAAGACCCCTCGACCTCTCTATGAATTTGATGAAACTAACAATATAATGCATCAACAATGTCATGTCACAAGGAAAAATCCTCCATATCGTAGACATATCATGTACCCGTAATATGTCTCTAACTGGTGCAGGTACCACTTTGTGACTAATCATGACACCACATAACTAATTTGGATCCTGAAGATGGATCCTGATTTGGATCCGAAACGTCGACACTCTATTGACCAAACTGTGGCTATTCCGACCAATCATGAAAACCACATAACTAATTTGCCACCTCTATTTGAACTCTTTGATCCATCTTTCATGGCATGTGGGGTCTCTATACTAGATGATTGTCCTTTTACTCCTTCATCACCTCATCCTGTTGGGGAGACTCATCCCCAACATATGTGTCAATATTTGCAAAATAATAGATAATAATAGAAGATAATTGAAACAAAATGTTGCAATAAATTACATGTGCATTAAATAAGACATAAAAATATGCAACTAGATTCATTAAAACATAATGATAATATTACCTTTCTCATTTGGTGGTTCGGTTGCTATAAATAGGATGTTTGGACATCCTCTCCAATCCATCCCCACATATGGGTACTGTGTAATTTCGAGGACATGATTTCCCTTGCTAGCTAGTAAATCACATACATCCCTACTGACCAGAGAAATGGGAAACTCAAGTTGCCCCTTCTTGGCCATCAACTTCACCCACATGCACATAGGAACATCAAGCATAGTCCTAGCAAGAAAGCAGGGCACTACTGGTCGAGTGGCATGAACCCTCTCTCAAAAAGTAGTGTAAATAAATCTGACACAAATGGGAAGAATCTCGTCCCATACAAAACTATGTGAAAATAATCTAATGCATGAAAAAATTGTCTCAAAAAATATCCAACCACCTAATTAATTGGGATCTGTGAACTAAACTATCTACATAATACATAAAGAGAAAACAATGTCTTCCCATTAGAGCTATATTGTGACAGTGCTGAGAGAATAAGACACAAGCACCTAACCTTTTGTATACCAAATGAACATATCCATAATTGAACACTAGGAACTTGGAACTCCAGAGCGGAATGAACTTTCAGATGGACATATCTTTGCACATATACCATCTAGGTCTCTCCTAGAATTCCATGCAGTAGCTCAGGGAACTGGGGAAAATCCTCCCCCCTCCTAGACAACATAGTGATGAAATAAACATCCTCCTAAGTGGGATGATACCACAGATTGAGACCGACCCTGAACCTTTGTTGCCCATGATCCCATTAACAGATCAACTGTTATAACAACAAATAGTCCCCTTGAGGGATGTACCCTCCTAATAAAACTTCAGGAGGCTAACATCCATCAAAAGGTCATATGTCAGCTATGAAATAGGGAAAGGGAACAACTCCCTCTCCCTCTTCTTGGCCTCCCACTAATGCACAAATTTATGCATCTTGACCTGTTGTTGTTGATGTTGCACCTCCTCTTGTCCTTGTCATCTTTTATTCACATACAAATATTGTTAGGCACACATATATAGATAAAATAAATTAAAATTATAAAACAAACACATATATAAATAACTTGTATTTAAAAAATTCTAAAATTATTATTTTTTTGCAAAATAATCTAAAAAAGTAACCAGTGCGCCTAAAACAAAACATAACCCCCCCCCAAGTTCTCTATATCAGACAAACAACACCGTCATGTGGTGTTGTTACTAATACACATCTGTGCGCCATGTTTCTTGTTGCACCACCACCTATTTTAGCGGTGTGTCCCATAAGATGCACCACACCATTAAATTGTGAAATAATCTACCCGATGTCATTCTCTTTACAACACCAGTGCATTGTTTATACCTAAAGGCACCACGATTGTTTCATCGCAACTTAAGTGGTGAGATGTGTTAATATGAACACACTAGTGTAACCATTATTGTAGCACCGACATTACATTTTGTGGTATGTTGGCTTGTATAGAGCACCGGTAACGGGGCATTCAATGAAATGCCTTAACACATGAAATCATACAATATTTTCTCGGTGCAATGATTTTAACTACACTGGTTCATTTTGTTAACAAAGATGCACCACAACGTTAAAATTTATGGTGCACAAAATTGTCAGTGCACTTTGTTAAACTGAAAGAACCAATGCACCCGTTTTACCAAAGCACCAACATGATGTCTAGCGGTGTGTTGTCTTACTAACACACTAGTAATGGGGCATGATAGAAGACAAACCACAATGCTTATTTTTCAAAACCTATCGCGGTGTGTATTGTTAGCATTTATGCACCGCTGCTCCACGCTTATTGTCACACTGCCACATATTGCAACAATGCATCAAATAAGATGCACCACTATGATAGACTGTGGAAAATTCATCCCAATGTTGTTCTCTTTATAACAACAGTGCATTTGATGGACATATGTGAACCGCTAGGTTAAATTGCTTTATTGCAATTGGAGTGGTGCGATGTCTTACTGTTAACACACCGGTGCTACCGTGATATTGGAGCGCTGACATTTTGTTTAGTGGTTCGTTGTAAATTATAGAGCACTGAGAATGGGGCATCCAATGAGACACCCTGTTGTGCCAAGTCGGTCAATATTTGTGCCAGTGCGGTTTTGTAAACAACACCGATGCATTTTTTTAAAATGATTTCATTTCTTCGTTAAATTTCATATATCGTTAAGTTAACATTGTCCTTAATTAAGTGAATTGTACCACTGTGGGGAGAAACCAATTACATGTTGGTTGTGGGGTGTTCCAAAGGATGCATCGCTTTGGTTTTAAAATTTATCGTGGTCCTCTTCCTTGAACTACACTGATGCATACATTTATAATAGATGCACATGGGGCAATGATTAATGTGAATTTAATACAAGATGCACCGCTTCGGGGTGAGCTGAAGCATTCAAGCACATCATGCAAAATTGAAAAAAAATTGAAAAAATGCCAAATTTCAGGCTAAATTCAAATTTTAATTGGATGAAAATGAAAATAGGAAGGTAATAAACAATGTACCTAGCCTCTTATGTCTTCAGGAGGCATGGTTTCACCATTGAGTGGAATTGAAAATTTGTGGTAATTTTCAAAATTTGGAAATGTGTGGAATCTATCAATGGAGCTATCCAAGTCATTGTAGAGAAGCGAAAACAAGGTGTCTTTGGAAGGAGGGTGAGAACTAGTGCATGATTGAGATTTTGGTAGCATAGGATGCATTGTAACAATGAAAATGAGTTTTGTAATTCTTTTTTTATTTACCCTACCCCAATGCACCTAATGACAAAGATGCACATCGATGCGTAATGTTTAATGACGGCAATGCGCTTTATTCAATGTGTGTTATTTTTATTATAATGTATGACTATGCTTTTAAACATTGAAGCACCAATGATTTATTTTTTTTGTATGCACTGATGCTTTATTTTTTATGTATGCATCGATGCTTTATTGTTTATGTATGCCTCGATGCGTATGTACCTTAAAGGCACACCAATAAAAAAACCTTCGCAAAAACCTTCGTATGCTTGCCTCCGCTAACAACCTCTACTATAAACAAAGAAGGGATAGATTTTTCAGGTAGATTCCATAAAAACCTTTGCAAGAAGGTGTTCTCCTTGTAGTGATATGGTGTGATTATTTTCTCGATGTGCACTATATTGGTGCTCTACATAGGCATAACAAATAATTTGGTGATATTCTATTTTAAGAGAGCACTAGTGCACACATTTAAAAGAACGATAATATGCTAGTTTAGAATGGTATAATTAGTGGTATGGATGTATACCAAAGCATTGGTTCTCTAAAAGTATAATAGACCTTGTTGATATTTTTGTATATCAATAATTTATGTTTTTATAAACAAGTTATCTTAATTTATTAAATTTATAATTAAATAATTTTCTATTTTGACAAGTTTGTTTTGTCAATCAACATGTAGAATTACACTACCACATGGAGACATGTCACTCATGTGAGAGGGAATGAAAACACATCACATTCTATTTGTCTTAGGACATACATTTTCTCTTTCATGATGTTAGCCTCTTAAAAAATGTTTAGGCAATATCATTGAATATGAAGAACATATTACACAAAACCTTATTCATCAGTGGGATTAAAGACGTCAAGCATTCATCATTAAGGAAAACAATTGTTTCAACCTATTAAATGATAACATTTATTTCATCACATGATTATCTAGGAGTATACATTATGATCCCAATTTCCCTTATCTACCTCACAATGTACATAACAATGTACATATTTTGACATACCAATATTACATGAATACTTATTCTAGTGGGAACATAGTTAGAACAAGGACATAGGGATTTTGAGAGTAAACTAGATATTTTTAGTTTTGTACACAATTATGTCACGACAATCAACTCTATCATCATCATATTGAGCACTCACCTTATTAATGGGGTTTGCATAGACTAGAGGCTATTGTATTATGTTGATCAAATTATATAACAACATACTCTTTAAAGATGGAGAACAATATTTTTGAGATGTTTTTATCATGTATTAGACTTTGCACATTTTGTTTGGTACGAGGAGAGGAAAATATTCTCTTATACTTTGAAGTTATGTTTCATATATTTTAAAAGATTTCCCATCTCTAACCTTGATGTTCATGTCCAACTCCCTCCTTTACCATACACTGCGTGTGTGTGGAAGTGAGGATTATTTCCCTCATTAGTTATTAGTTTTATACTTTATTAGTTTGTAGATATTGTTCTAATGGGTGATGCAGATTCCCCACCACCCGAGCTTAACCATCCATTTGTTTGTGTTAGTGGTGGAGGACATAGTGAAAAATAAATGAATACTCTCTTTCACTGTATGTATCATCGTGTGCTTTACACCTACACTTTCCTCTAAACCTTTCTTTAACTAACCTTAACTAAACTTCGTTATGGATAATATCTTGTAGTTTGAGCATAAGCATGCCCTGCCATGTCATGTATATTCCCATTTAAGATTCATCTTCTCTTTCCAACCATATTTTCTCCACTACTTTGTAAAGATACTTACCGATCCATATTTGCCTTGCCTTTCACTATCCACTTGTCCACCAAGTGACATTCTAATCGTTTTAATTAAAGTTTGTTGGATGCCCAAGAAAGAGACACAAAATTTCTATAATAAAATTTGTTGGATGCCCAAGAAAGAGAGACACAATTTCTATGATGAAATCCTGATGAAATGAGGATGTATGTGTATGTTTATTGATATGTTATTAATATTCATTAGATTGTTCTTAGATGTAATATTGTGGAGTCTAGATATTTATATTATAAACAACAATTAATTAAATTAAGAAAAATAGGTTTCTTATTATTGTTTAATATGAATAGTAGTCATTATTAGTTTAGAAGAGATTAGGGTAGAGATTTTAAAGCTTGGCTTAGCTATTAAAACATATAAGAAGAAAATTAAATTAATAATATTTATAATATTAAATATTACATGTTAATTGGGTGTATCTTGAGTGGTTGTGAGGAAAATTTGTTATCCTTCTTTTCCGGGTTCAAATCCCACTTTGTGACATATTTTCTCTTAATGAGTCGATTGTTGATGAGCTATATATGGTATATTTGTGAGTTGATAATGTTATTTTTCCAACATTATGAGTTTAAAGAACACAATGAGTATTTCCAAAATCACAACCAATGCTTATGATCTTCATAGTGAAGCTGGTCATTAGACTAACCTAAAAACACTTTTGGATGAACATATTTGTAAAAATCACCATACGTTTAAGGAGGTTGACGGTGAACACCATTTCCTTTTAATTTGCACTACACATAATTATATAAAATATAACTTAATTAATTTTTAGGATCTCCTTGCATACAAAAACCATAATGATCTCGGTACTTGCATTTCCACCAATATGAAATATATAAACGACATTATGAAGAATAATTAATTTGATTTTGTTTATTTATTTAATAGACCTTATGGGTTTTAGGGGATGGTAAACACCATATATAAGCTCCAACTGTAGATTAAAATACCACAGACAAATTTTAACATAGAAAAAAATATTTGAATCTTACACCTTTCTCAAATAACTTTAATATTTTTATTAATTCACCATGAAGAGATCCCCACATAATTGATTATAAATAAAAACTTATTTTTTTAATATTCTTCGTAAAATATGATTATTGTAATCCAAATATATTAAAATATAAATTTTATAAATTGCTTCATAAATCTTATTAATATACATGGTGAAAAAACATTCATTTTATTAGAAAAAAAATCTATGAAAATGACCAATACAGAATAATTGGCTTATCAAAAATTGTAATGAAGGGAATAAAAAAAGATTTTTAATAGTCCATGGTGCTAGAGAAAAAAAACAAAAAACATGAGTAGTCAAGCTAGCTAGTCAAATTAAATGAAAAATTAAGAAGTATTGGACATGGGTTGTAGTCTGTGGGTAGGCTTAGTCTCATCCCAATGCAAAGGGGGTCTAGGGGGTTCATTATTGGTCTCTTTTTTGTTTTTCTAGCTAATGTTGTTTTGGTCCATTGTAATCTAATTCCAGTTAAGATATTAAACCTCTAATCTAATGAAGTTTAATGGATTAGGGTTTTGGATGTTGCATAATACCCAAACGGGGCCAACATGACTTTCGGCACTTCATCTCCTAGGGTTAGGTTTTTGGATGTCTATGGTTTTTGGCATTCCTGTTTATTGTGAAAAGGCCTTCAGAGCCTCATTGTAATCATCTTCATGCGAATTGGAGTAGCCGTCATATCTCTTCTCAGAGATAAGTTTCCACCATTCTAGCGAGTCTTTCACTCAGTATTTTTGCAATCTCGTTATGTTATATTGTTGGATATCTGATATATCTCTGTATATTTATTTATTATATCTCCACTCTCATTTCGTGCCGAAAATAATCTGGATCAGTGGTATCAGAGCAAGCTGCTCTTGATATTTTTTTTCAGTGCATGTCCTCGACGAGGTCTGAGTATAGAAAGTTGGGTCTCAAGCTTGTCTCTCTTGAAGACAATCGCTCTCGCACGCCCAAGAAACCCTCCATGGCCGAATAAAATAAAAACAACGAAGCAGTCGATCCTATAAATCTGTTGCTTGAGCAAGCTCTCACGTGACAGAGGGACGAAATGATGGATAATTTTTCCCATATCCTTCAACGCATGTTGATAGAATCAGGCGCAACTTCATCAAGCGACCACTTTAGAGGCACCTCGCCTTTCAAGTTACAGGTCAATTTTGATATTCCTATATTTGAAGGTCAAATAGATGTGGATGCCCTAGATAAATGGTTAAATCTGTTAGAAGGTTATTTCTCTGTTCACAATTTTTTCGACAGAGAAAAGATCATATTCACGCTCCTTAAGGCTCTCCCCCATGTCAAACATTGGTGGGAAACTTACTGGGAGAAAAGTTCCACAGAGGAGTCTGGAATATATGGGGCTGAGCCCACTTGAGATTTTTTTGTGGATGCGGTAAAGGAACAGTATTACCCTGTCGGCAACTATGAGGACCAGTACATGAGATGGACCACACTGCAACAAGAGAGGGGCCAAGCAGTGTCAGAGTTCACCAATACCTTCCATACCCTACGCACCAAGCTGGGTATCAAAGACTCTGAGTGACATTTGGTTCTTAAATATCGTGGGGCTCTACACAGATACATCCAAACTGAAATGGATTTTTTAGACATCTCATCACTCGGTGATGCTTATCGATATGCTGTTAAAATCGAGCAGAAATTTAAGCACTAGAACAAACAGGAGTTCGGATCTATAAATCCACAACAACCAAAGTATGAAAAAGACAACCCTAACAAACAGTCTCCCGAAAACCAGTCCAAGCCACAAGAAAAGAAGGGTCACGGGAAGACAAAGAAGGACACATAAAAATGGTGTGATTTCCACAAAATCCCCTGGCACAACACCGATGAATGTCGCTCAAAACAGGCATTGGTGGCCGAGATCAAAGACAAGGAGCCAAACCCTGACTCAGAATCTGATTATGAAAATACTGGTAAGAGATAGATCATCGACGCAGACCCCACTACTATTGTCACGACCACAATAATTCAACCAGAAGAACCTACAGATCCTGAAGAAGGGGAGCGCCTTTTTCATTCACAGATGTGGGTGAAGGGGACTCCTCTGCATTTTATTGTTGATAGTGAAATCCAGAAGAACCTCATCTTAGCAGAGGTCGTCAAACAATTGGGATTGTCGACAACACCACACCCGCAACCATACAACATTGGGTGGCTTCGCCAAGGACGAGATCTCCATGTCAGCCAACAGTTTCGATTGTCATATGACATCCAGCCCTTCGGGGATGAGGTATTATTTGATGTTTCCCCACTAGATGTATGTGATGTTCTCTTCGTTCGGCCATATATGTGGAAGCGTCATGTTATTTATGAGTCTCGACCTCGTAGTGTCATTGTTATTTTGGGGGGTTATCTCTGTAGAATACTACAGGTAATTCTGACTATTGTCCCACCTAAAAAGTGTTGCAAGGTAGTATCTCATACTACAAAATTTAGCTTTTTCATTATATGTTCAAAAGGTGAACAAAAGGATATTGCAACCACTACAGTCTCAACCCAAGCACCTTCTATCCAACATAAGCAGGTTGACAAGATTGTAGCAAAACAAAAATATTCCTTCTGCACACAGTCGTCTCATGTAGCTAGACTGGTTAAAAAGTTCCAACCCTTCCAACCATAGGTTCATGACAACTTTCAACAAACCAAGCAGTGCGACGTCTCCAACAAGGCAAGTAGCTCACCAAGATTCAGATTCAACAATCGCTTTCCCCTCTCCCCTGGGAACTCAAGGCAATGGAGACCATTGCTTAATAAGGAGGTAGGATTGATTCAGGTGGATATCGGTGGCCAAACACCTTGTCCAACTGGCTCAAAATAGTTTTCTGACAATTTTGTCAATTTACTATTTTTAGCAGTTTTAACTTCCGGGGCATTTTGAGGGTCTAAATGAAGTTTTTTCGGGATCGATCTTCTCAATGATATCATAAGGCATGATTGAGCCTCGAAAATGAGTCTCCTCGATGATACCTTTCCAATGGGCTATCATACACCTCAAATGGAGATCGTATGCAAAAGTTACGACCCCGGGAAGTTGATGTGCTAACTTACCTAAACGGGGCCCACATGACTTTTGGTGTTTCGTCTCCTAGGGTTAGGTTTTTGGATGTCTAGGGTTTTGGGCATTCCTGTTTATTGTAAAAATGCCTTCAGAGCCTCATTGTAATCACGTTCTTGCGAATGCGAGCAGCTGTCACATCTCTTCTCAGAGATAAGTTGCCACCATTCTAGCGAGTCTTTCACTATGTATTTTTGCAGTCTCTGTACATTTATTTCATTAATAGAAATTGTGTATTACTGTATCTCTGTGTTTATGGTTGTATCTATGATACATTTATGTTATATTTTTGGATATCTGATATATCTCTATGTATTTCTTTATTATATCTCCACTCTCATTTCGTGCTGAAAATAATCCGGATCACTTGGCCCAGAGAGAGCATCTTCTCCATCAACACACCATCAAGGAAGTGTTAGTCCAATGGAAAGATACAACTCCAGAATATGCCACTTGGGAGTTAGCTACCATTCTACAACAATTTCCTCATCTTAAGCCTTGAGGACAAGGTTTTTCTTCAAGGGGGAGGACATGTTAGGGACCTAACCTCCCTAACCCCTCATGTAGGTAGAATAATATAATTCCATGTAATAAATGAAAATATTAATAAGGCCTACCAATAAGGAAGAATAAGTCAAATGTAAGAAGACCTAATAGAAGCTTCCGCTTCTAGAAGGATCTTCCTCTAGATTGTTCTTTTGGATAGATAGATTTAGTATAAATAGGAGTAGAGGGTATGATAAATATTGTCTTGGAGATTATTGGCATAGAGCTTTTCTCGGTTGGAGGTTTCCCCCTCGAAGAGGCAAGTGAACATTGCTATCATTAATCAAGGTGCTCTTTTTGGTGTTATTTTGGTATTATTCTGGTATTGCTCTGGTTATATCATTGTTTCTATACCATTTATATGCTAAAATATTTATGTTCTACATACTATTTTATATCTGGAATACTACATATAATCTCCTAAAAGGTTAGGGTTCCATGATATATTGAATGGAAGGAAGTAATTCCAAAGCTTAAATATCTATTTCCAATAAGATTGGGTGTATTTGTAATACCAAAACAAATGATTTAGAGATTATTTTTTCCACATAACAAACACTTGGGTTAGGGGATCCCTAAGTATTCCAGAACCTTGCAAGTAGGTATCTCACCATTGATCAAAGACCAAGAAAATAAGGTATTGTTAGTGTCATTCTACATCTTCTAGATGGACTTTAGGTGATACAACCATGCCTTCATTGTTTACTCAATCCTCCACATGTTAATGAATTTGGCATCCATCCTTGACCTAAATAATAACCATTCGTATCCATTGGCCAACTTGTGTGACTTCTTGAAACCTTTCCTTTGATTCCACCTCCAAATATTCCACCAATATTGTGGCCTTGGTTGCCACAAATTCATAAAAAGGTTATCTAGAATTTGACTCCACACTTTTTCTAGAATAATTGTTTTGATTGTGATAAGCTTGAGCTCTATCTTTGATCTTTCCTATTTATTCTTGTTGGAAAGTTGGTTTTCATTGATGTCAACCCTAGTCAACCCTAGAAGAAGCATCTAGAAGTGATGGGTGTATTTGGATAAGTCTTAAAATTAGTCCCCTTATGGTGTAGCTTTAAGAATTTTATTGAAGAACAAAACCATGAAGGAAATTACAAATGCATATAACCCTCATAGATGGATAGTCCTCATCATGTTGTTTCCAATGATAGGTGGTACACCGCGTGGTTCCTCATGGTTGGGAAGTTATTCTCTCTTGAAGTTGAAGCCCCGAAGTATGGTTAAGAATCCCATAAATGGTTGTAACAAGAAGTGACAAGTCGGCCCCCAAATTAAGGAAAATAAGATAAACAATTACGACAAGATATTACAATTCGTCCCTAAAGCAAGTAAAGGTATTATTTAGAAAATTATAAATGCACTTCAAGGAGCCTCTCATTTGTACAAGCAAGTTCATTGAATATCCATCAAGTGAGAAAGTCATCTCAGCTAATCAGAAGCAACGAAGAAAGGGAGAAGGTGAAGTCTTGGAGCTGCAGAGGAGAGCGAAGGGTTTCTGAGAAACCCTAATTTAGTTGACCCCCACGGGTCAGGCTTAGGGTGTCAAACAAGGCACCCCCACAGGTTGACTAGTGCTCGTCATGCAAGGCACCAATGGGTGCATGGGTTAGTCCTGTGAGGCTGAGGATGATTTGAGAAAGATGCTCATCCCTGGATGGTGAAGATTATAAATATATGAATGTATGTGATATGATGCAACATGTCTGTTATAGAATCATATGTATTTTTTAATATATATTTTGAGGGTTATGTCTTGATACACTGTTGAGGCATGTTTTGGAGATTTGGGCATATGCTTTGATGCACATCTTGGATATATGGTATGTGTTTGGTACATTGTTTGAGGCATATCTATTGAGGCATATTGTTGGTACATACCTTGGATATATTGGCATATATCTTTGGAACATGGTTGAGGTACATTTTAGGATACTTGAATACATGGTTTTAGGCATGAAATAACACATTGTTTGAGGTATATAATTGATGAGTTGACATATGCTTGAGGGATATGGTTTCCTGCACATTTTGGATGTTTTGGCACTTGTTTGAGATGCATATCTCGGATGGTTTGGAACATTCTTAAGACATTCTTTTGGCATATGGTTTGAGGAGCATCTTGAATATTGGGCACATGGTTTGAGATGTACTTTGGTATATGGTACATATCTTAGTAAATGGTTGATGCATGTTATGGTACATGTTTTGGTACATGGTTGATGGATGTTGTGGCACACATATCTTAGCACATGATTGGTGATCTTGGTATATGATATATGTGAGTGGATTTGGTTTTAGTTGATGATGATGTTGATGATGAGATATCAATATGAGTGACAGATACAGTGACAGTGACAATGACAATGACAATGACAATGATCGTGACAGACTAGTTGATTATCAGTGATAGGTTGATTATCAATGATAGGTTTATTATGAGTGAGAGTGTCGATGACAAGTTGAGTCTACACCTATATTTCAGGGTGGAAGGAAGGGGCAAGGAAAGGGGGTCATAGCCTCCTTTTGGTTGGAGCCAGAAAATACAGGGATTTGGAGCTTCCTTTAGGTTGGGTCATGTAAATCATGGGTTCTTAGGCTCATTCTGATTGGAGTCAGAGAACACAGGGAGTTGGAGATCCCTTCAGGTTGGAGCCTGTAAATCAGATGGTTCGAGCCTCCTTCCAGTTAGAGCTGGAGATTTTTAGGAGTTGTAGCTTCCTGCAGGTTGGAGTCTGTAAACAAGGGGTTGGAGCCTCCTTCCAGTTGGTGCTGGATAATTTGTAAGTTAGTGCTTCCTATGAATGTAATATTTTGATATATGAAAAATCATTTTGTGGTTTTCTCCCATTTAAAATTATGGTGTACAATGTATCTATGGTTATGATATGATGCATTGTTTATGGTTGTATGTTTATGATATGTTAAATTCAATCATAAGTGAATGAAATCATTGATAAGTTAATGTTGTGAATGAAATTGATAAAAAGTGCTCAATATTGATTCACCCCCCCTCTTAGTATTGGTGAATATTCCAACAATTCTAGTGTTTACTACTCTTTTCATACAAATATCTCGGGAAATAAATGCCTTTATTGGAAATTATCTTCTAGCCAAGAACCAAGTAGTATCCTCTAATGGATTTTATTTCCTATAGCATTATCGTTGATCAACAAAGACAATTATCATTGAAAACAAATCTCTTAGAGAGTCAATTTTCTATGCTAGTTTGGGATTAATGGCCTCCTAGTTCTCCCATTTTTTTCCATGAATGTTCCTTTATCCTTAAAAGGGGTTGGTGTGATTAGGATAGTCTGTAGGTTTATATTACTCTATACCTTGATACCATAAGTTTATCCTAAGTTGATATGGTTCTTTGACATGAATTTCTAAGCTTCTTGGCCCTTAATGGATCTAATGACCCATTTGCACATAATGCCTAAGACTCAATGCTAGTGGCAAGAATCCCCATTTTTTTTTTTTATCTCTAGGTGTGTGGAACAAGCCCCCATTTACTCTGCAGTATCCTTTATTACCTCTAGATTTTACCTATATATATTTTTTTAATTAGATTTTCTAACCAAAAATGAACTTGTACTAAAAATAACCCTAGTTCCACGGGATCCACTCCCAGCATATTTGAAACTCGTTCCTTTCATTTCAAAAAAATTTAGAGCTTCAGAATGGGTACAAAACGTCTCCAATAGGATGGGAATGGTTCTTGGAACTTGATGAATTTTTGGGAGCTTCAATGTCAAGGAAACAGGTCATCTGGATTATTTTGGGAATGAAATGAAGGCAGAAATATAACAAGCAAATACATAGATATATTTCCAGAAACATAGAGATATAATAATGCACAATTTTTATTAATGAAAGAAATGTACAGAAAATGTAAAAATACAGAGTGAATGAACTCACTAGAATGGTGGAAAATTATCTTTGAGAAGAGATGTGATGGCTATGCTCATTCGCAAGAAGAAGATGATGATGTTTACAATGAGGCTCCAAAGGCCTTTTTAACATAAATAAAGTACAAAACCCTAACCCTGGAAGATGAAATGCCAAAAGGATTGGGAGCCCTGATGGGGGTTGTTGATACGTCAACTTCCTGAGGGCGTGACATTTGCATACAAACTTTGTTTGGGGCACATGATAGCTAATTGGAAAGGTATAGACGAGGACAACCCGTTTCGTTTTTCCTATCATCTCCGACTACATGATAGGTGTTGTCGAGGCCAAAAAAATCATTTAGGGACTCAGAACGGCCCTGGAAGTTCAGGACCCAAACAATTGTAGAAAAAATATGTTAAGGTCCTAACCCGCACATAGGTGGATCAATGTATTTGGATGTAATAAAGGTCAATATTAATAAGACTTTTCAATAAAATAGAATAAGGCAGATGTAAGAAGACCTAATAGAAGCTTCCGCTTCTAGAAGGATCTTCCTCTAGATGCTTCTTTTTAGTATAAATAGGAGTCGAGGGTATGAGAACCCTAGCTTGGAGATTATTGTAATAGAGGGTAGCGAGAACCCTAGCTTGGAGATTATTGTAATAGAGTCGACTAGAGGTTGCCCTCTAAGAGGCTCAGAACATCAAGCATCGATTCAAAGTGCTATTTCATATTTCGCAAGTGAATCATTTCCTCGCATTGTGAAGATTCTCACGATACAACAGCACTCATATTTCTAGCATTTCGCTTCGCTGTATATTTTATATATCCGGTATCTTGCAAGTGGTATTAGAGCACTTTCCATGGTAGAAATTGTGGGTATTTTTTCGTGGTAGAGACGTATTCCGACGTAAGCCACAGAGATCCTCATTGCTACGCCAAGATAAAACCTTGGTTGAGGATTCATACACGCAGGAAATACAAGTGGTTCTTGCCGCGACTTGTTGGCCACCCTTGTAACCCCAAGGTACCCCTCAAGTGGTAGCGCATCAGAAAACACCTGCGTACGGACCGCCTAGATTTCCTGAGGCCCTCTATAGATAAACCTATCGCCACGGACCGCTATAGTGTCACCGAGAACAACACTAGGGAAGATAATATCTAGTACCCGGGTAGTCGGGTAGTAATGGCTAAGGGTACGGCTTCTATCCTCCTTAGTTAGTGCCTCGAGATATTGGGTCGAGTACTACCTGACCGCATATATCATGGGAAGCTATAGCAATGTGGCAAACCTCACCAGAACCGAATACCCAACCCTTGGGAACATAACAATATAAACAAATTAAACCGGGCGAGATCTATTAACCCCGCGATCTCAGATTCTGCTGCTAAGTGAATACTCTTGGTTCAATTTGGGGATTTCAGCACCGAACAATTCTTCAGACGAAAGCATAACCCTCACTGTGAAAAAAGAAACAAAAAATGGAAAATTTTACCATTATTTGAGACCTATTCCATTAGATTCATCTCTTCGCCTTTCATCACTTTCCCCCATATCATTTTTTGCAAAAATTTTTGACCGCTCTAATTCTTCGCGCCACCCATTTTACCATTATTTGAGACCTATTCCATTAGATTCATCTCTTCGCCTCATCACTTTCCTCCATATCATTTTTTCTGCAAAAATTTTTGACCTCGGTCGCTCCCTTTTTAGTTCACCCGCCATCATGGCCCAAACCCGTAACCAAGAACTAGAGTCTCGCTTCAACACCTCGCGAACATGGTTTACTTGAGACCCAACAAGAAGTGCAACAACTCGCTGCTACTATTGCCTCCCCGTGATGCCTCCATGAATGCCTCCGTCTATATAGCCATGAAGTCCGCAATGGAGGAAATCAAAAATGAACTTGAATTTGTCAATGTAGCACTGGCACTGAACTCAATTCCTCTCGATGACCCTTCGAGGATGCACCTGCATCTAAGGTGAAACTTCTCTTCCCATTCCTTTCAACCACATCAATTTCAAAGGAATACTTCTTCCGGGAGGGTGGATGTAACTAAATTTGATGGCTCGCACCCCACCGGTTGGGTCAATAAATGGAACATTATTTCTCTACAACATTACCGGCGACTTGGCCAAATTCCGGTATGGTGTTCTCCATTCAGATCAAGAACTGAAATGGTGGCAATGGAGAAAAACTTCCCAATAAGGATATATTGCTTGGACCCACTTTGTTACCGAAATATGAACGCTTTTGACACCCATAATCCATTTGGTCGCTTCTCACAAAATTGAAGCAATCAGTACGCCGAAGACTCTATAGTTGCATTCGAGCATCCGGGTTTTCAACAGGGCATGATCGATGCTTTCTTCGAGAGTGCTTTATCGCTGGCCCAAGGAGGAGGTTAGGGCCCATGTCCTCATGGCTCTACCTTACCTATTTGGGTGGAGGCTACCAAAAGCCAAAGAAGCACAACAAATTGTTTCCTCTCAAAACCAGAAGCCTTCCTTTATCCCTCACCACAAACTAGTAAACCCCACTACTCCTCCGGCTTCCCCTAAAAATCCAAAATTGACCTCGGGCTGAAATGGCTGAACGGCAACTCAAAGTCCTCTGTTATAACTGGATGAAAAATATTTCCTGTGCCACAAATGTAAGGAACAAAAAGCTCTTTATGGCCATCTCTCAGGATATTCAAGAAGACGATGATGACACTTCCCCTCGCTCCTCGTCACCGTGAACCAAATAAACCTCCTTTCCGACCTCCCCGCTAAGAACCCATCATTTCCTTTAATGCTCTCAATCGAATTTCTCTCTCGCTTCCCAAACTCGCTAATCTGGTTATCGCTACGTAGTGTCATCATCTTGGTTGATAGTGGCATCACCCACAACTTTATTCATCACAAGACGCCTGCCAGAAACCCAATGCACATATCCATGTCAAGTAATACTCTAACCATGATTGCCACGGTGGTTTGATGAAGTGTGGAGGGCCGCGAAAAGGCCTCCAACAGGGTGCAATACAACCTCAAATCCCATATGTTTTGCTATTGACATGGGAGGTCATGTATACGGTTGGGTGCCGAATGGCTCCGAACCTCGGGTCCCATTCTCATGGATCTCAAGGAATTAACCATGAAATTTGGACAGGAAGGCCACCAATATAAATCCCAAGGCATCACCTGGTCTCCTCCTAAATCATCGGGCCTCATCGCATGGAGAAATTGCTCAAAAAGGTCATTCGGGTGTCACAGTCAAATCCATGCCATTCAAGCCACAGATCCCAATTCGTACTCCAAGACCTCCAAGCCATCTTGACTAAACATCAAATAGTCTTCCACTCCTTAAGGACTCCCCCCTTCCCAAGGACGTTCATGATCATTCCATTCCCCTTGTCCCGTGAAGCCTTCCCCAACATATGCCCATATCACAATCCCTTGCCCAAAAGAATGAAATCGAAAATGGTCCAGAACTCCCCGATTACAGGGTCATCCGTCTCTAGTACGAAGTCCTTACTCCTCCTCCTGGCCGTCAAGGAAAATTAAAGAAAGAAGGTTCGGTGGCTAATGTCCTCAATTTCTCCGCGTTCTCACAAACTCACCATCAAAGATAATTTCCCATCCCTGGCCATTGATGACCTTCCTGGATGAACTCTAGTGGTGCCCAATTCTTCACCAAACTTGATCTTCGCTTCACCAAACTTGATCTTCACACGGGCTATCACAAAATCCGTATGAAAGAATCTGACATTCCTAAGACAGCCTTTCGCACTCATGAGGGCTACCACGAATTTTTGGTCATGCCCTTGGTTGTGTAAAGCCTCCACCTTCGCATTCATGAACCGTGTCTTCCGTCCTTTTCTCCGCCCATTTTTCCTAGTTTTCTTTGATGATCCCCATATATAGCAAGACATGGAAAGACCATCCGACTCATGTGGATCAAGTTCTCAAATTACCGGCCAAAGACCAACTTTTCCTCAAATGTACCCAAATGTACTTTGTCAGTCCAAGTTGAATACTTGGGTCATCTCGTAGTAAGTGATGGTGGCCGGTGGACCTCAAAAAGATTGAAGCCATGCAAGATTGGTCGCACCCTAAGACTCTAAAATATTGCGCGGATTTTTGGGCCTCACAGTAGGTACCACAAGTTCGTCAAGAACCATGCGGAAAGATTGCAACACCTCTCACCACCTAAAAGAACTCTTCAATTGGACCCCAACAACTACTCATGCTTTTCAAACTTTGAAGATGGCCATGTGTACCACTCCTCTGCCTGGCTCTCCACTTCACAAAGACATTTGTGTTGGAATGCGATGCATCCGAAAGGCATTGGCGCTGTCCTTATGCAAGAGGGTAGACCTTTGGCCTTACTTGTGCAAACAACCGAAAAAGAATCCGGCCAAAACCTATTTATGAAAAAAAAGAAATGTTGGCAATTATGCATTGAATTTTGGCGTCCTTATCTCTTGGGCAATGATTCCAAATTAAGACGCACTATTAAAAGCCCAAATACCTTTCTCTCTGGAACAACGCATTTTATCCTAGGAGCAACAAAAATGGTCACTAAGCTCTTTGGATATGATTATGAGATCATTTACAAGAAGGGCAAAGACAATGTAGTGGCGGATTTAATCGGCCCTAAATATGAAGACCTAAGGATCCTCTTTCTTTCCTTCATTGTACCGGGACACGTAGTTGTGCACCGAATGGCTGCAAGACCTCAAAAGTTCGCATCTAATTCAAAAAATACAGAACAAGGCACAGGCTCCACCAAGGTACTCTTGGCTTTAGGATGAGCTTCGGATACAAAGGTCGCCAGATGGCAAACAATCCAAGCTCAAACTACCTGCGACTTCCGGAACTTTCATGCTGCTAACCCACAAGCACTCGTGGTTCACCAAAACATATGACGAAGTTAAACGCCTTTTTCGATGAAGGAAACATGACATCCGGAAGTTTGTGGCTAAATGTGAGGTCAATCAACGCAACAAGGGAAATACCAAACTTCATGCACACTCCAACCGCTCCCAATTACCCCGGACATTTGGAAGGATATATCTATGGATTTTACTACAGTCTTACCCAAATCAGGGAATAAATCGCGATAATGGTGGTGGTGGATCGACTTTCCAAGTATGCTCATTTCTGTGCTCTTCACCACCCATTTAATGCGTCCACTGCGGGCCCAAATTTTCATGGATCAGTCTCTGAGCTTCATGGCATGCCAACTCTATTGTTTCCGACGACCCAACTTTCACAAGCAATTTTGGCAAGAACCATTCAAGCTACAAGACACCCAACTGCATCTCAGCACAAATTATCAACCCCAGATTGATGGTCAAACAAAAATTGTCAAAAGTTGTTTGGAAACAAATTTGAGGTATTTTTCATCTGAAAAAAAAAAAAAAAAAAAAAAAAAAAAAAAAAAAAATGGTGGTACAACACTACATATCATACCAATTGCATGACTCCTTTTGAAGCAAGCAGAAGGGCCGTACACCGCCGCTTCCTCTCTCATACTTACCGGGTACCTCAAGGTCCAGGCGGTCTAATTCAAACACTTATAGTCCCGGGAGATATCCTTCGTACCCTAAAAGAGAACTTCTGGCCAGCTCCGTAACGTATCGAAGCGTTAAGAAGATCAAGGTCGCTTCTAAATAATTTCCCAGAAGGATCGTGTGTCTTCTGCGGCTACAACCATATAAGCAAACTTCAAGGGCCGAAAGCAAGGTCGTGGTTAGCCCCCTCAAATTTTATGGCCCTTACACGCCTCTAAATCTAGTGGTACAAGTCGCGATATCGCTTAGTCGCCTACCGGTCAAGATACATCCTGTTTTTCATTTTTTATGCTTGAAGAAGGTGATTGAACCAGCCAACTTCAAACCAACCTTCCAGAGTTACCGGCATCCATTTGGCTACAACCGGCGCTTTTGACCAGAGGGAGCTGCCGCCTGGGCCGAGAACCATCAAGGAAGTGCTCGCATGCTGGAAAGATATAACTCCAACAAATGCCACTTGGGAACCAAATACCATTATGCTAGCTTCATTCATCTCAAGCCTTGAGGACAAGGTCGCTTTAAGGGGAGGACATGTTAAGGTCCTAACCCGCACATAGGTAGATCATCGATTCGATGTAATAAAGGTCAATATTAATAAGACCTTTCAATAAAATAGAATATATGGATGTAAGAAGATTCCACAGAAGCTTCCGCTTCTAGAAGGATCTTCCTCTAGATGCTTCTTTTAGTATAAATAGGAGTCGAGGGTATAGAACCTAGCTTGAGATTATTGTAATAGAGCGCTGCTCAATTGGAGGTTTCCCCCTCGAAGAGGCCTGTGAACATTGCTATCAGATTCAAAGTGCTATTTCTGTTGCTATTTCGTGAATCATTTCTGTGTATTGTGAAGATTCCTGCTGGATATTTTACTGTTATTCTGTTATTTCTAGCATTTCGTTTCTGTTCTGCATATTTTATATATCTGGTATCTTGCAAAATACCAATGTGGAAACCCATGTTTTGAGCAAGTGGAATAGGTGGGTGGCCGCCAATTTCCACTTAGATCAATGGGAGCTTGGCAACTTTTTAAATGAAGTTTCAGGCATAAGGATCTTGTATAAGCTCCCTATCTGATAGGGAGTTCCCACAAGTTCCTAAGCTTATGCGCCACAATTGTTTTCATCCTTGGCATGTTTTTTTATTATTTCAATGCCAATCTCATGATTTCCTCCCTGCAAAAAATCATAAAACAATTTAAAAAACCCTAATTTCTACATATAAAATAGCCACCCCGTCACGACAAATACACATTGTTTGGCATCATTTGGCATTTCACATTATGTTGCATTGTCAATCATTGTGTGAGTGAGCAACATTGTGAGTCTTTTGTGAGGAGGGACAAGGTGTATTGAGTAGTCACAAATGAGGAAAGGTTGAGGCACATCGAAGAGTCACATGAGAGTGAGGTGCATTGTGAGAAATGAAGTAAGTCTTCTTTCCACCATTTGTTAATCATAGCATTATGAGCAATAGTGCAAGAATTCATGACCAAATACATGTATTTGTCATTTTCTTAGACTGATATTTTCTAGGTATGCTTGTTCACTAAAAATTGCTATGCGATTTCCTATAGTGTCGTAAGTTCCACTGCATGGTTTCTTAAATTCTACTATGTGGTTTTACTATTTTAATTGCCTATTAGGTATGGCAAATCATAATAGTAATATCTTATGACATGACATCCTTGAAGTTTTTTCCCATAATTTAGTTATATAGACCAATGGCTAAGTTTTATTACTTCTAACTTGTTGAACAACTGAATATATTAACAAAGTAAAGTCTAATATTCTATAGTATATACTATATAGTGATTCCAATAGACAATAGGAGGCATAGTTGTCTTGGATTGGCCTCTAATTTTATTGAAATAAAATTTAAATACTAAAATTTTAGGCATTGTTAGGAGACAAAGCAAATCAAGAATGGTCTAAATTTTGATTGAAATGAATACTAGAGTCTAGAAAATTTCTAGGAGGCAGAACATTCTAGTATTGACATTATAATGCAATTCTCAGTTTTGAGTTTAGTCAAATGTGTGTCAGGTGTGTTCATCTACCATGAATGTAATATGAACACTAGTAAGTAGAACCTTCAAGTAACTTATAAATTGAAATATGGTATATATCAACATACCATCCACTATACTCTTGTAGCCTATATGTATCATTATTTGGATACATTGTAGTCCATAATATTTTCTTTATAATTTTTAATATACAATATATCCTCTCCCAACCTGACGTTTCCTGCAAATTTGGGTGAAATTCCATTCCAGAATATTAACTTAAAAATTACTTTCTTTGATATCTATGGATGATGCAAATATAAACTCCTAATGAAGATAAACCAAACACCACCCATGTCAATTAGGTTTATCCCAGGAACTTGTGAGAAGGAGTTAATCCTCACCACCAAGGTTCAATTCCCACAAGTGACACATTGAGCTCTTAATAAGTATGTTATTCACAAATCCTTGAGCTTTTACAAAATCCAGTTTAACTTGGGTACCATCCTTAGAATGAAGGTAGATGCCCGATGAGTTTCCCTGGGATGTGTATTTCACTTAAAAAATGTCCACTTCCATCCCACATGAAATTACTACTATTATTTCACATCTCTCTTTCTGGTTAAGTAAATGTTATATTTGTTGTTAATGCATCACACATATTTAAAATGTTAGCAAACTTAATAAATAAAAACTCTAACAAATCAACGGATAAGAAGGAACAAAATAGATGTTGATACAGAGAGGGGGGTGAATCAGTATCAAGTACAATTTAAAATCTTTTTCAACTTATAATTCAACTAGATTATATATTCAATTATATCCAATGAGCAATGAACAATAGTAGAAGAGTTACACCAATACACCACAATACACCATGCACAATATATCAGAAATACTCAATAGTTATTGTTCAAGGGAAGTAATGACTTCCAAGGTAGCTACAACTTTGAAATATAAAGGGAGGGATAAACCTCCAAAAGGAAGATACAATCATCCAATATCAAGAGAGGGTTGACCTCTCCATCCTTGCCCCTTCCTTCCACATAAGAATATATGAGAGATAATAAAACTTTACATTAAATTATCACCATCAACCAACCATCACATAGAACCTGATAATGCTTCTTGAGACTTCTTCAACTTCTGCAATTATTCAATTTCTGGAATACTCTGATCCTGTATATAATATTACTCAATGTATTCTCTGAAACTCCTCCAAGTTTCACTACTTGAATCCTCCCAGAAAAGGAGTTATAGAGAAAATAGTAGACCTTATTAAATTATGGTTTATTCAGGAGAGCGAACTTGTACAACATTCCCTGTGCTCAATTTTTATCATAATATTCTGAAATTTTTACACAATAAACTACAACCCGTACTTTTTACAATGCAATTGGTCTCACTTCATTTGGATTCTCTATGAAGACGTTATGACTGTTTTACCCGGAACACTTGTTTATGACTATCTTCAGGACTAGTAAAAAACACTATCTTCCACAGAGTGTATCTCCAAAAGTATAGCGAATAAGAGTTGGAATATTTACCACAGGTACCTAGATATGTCTTCTCAATACCATACCAATTTAACCATATGAATTGTTCTAGAAAAAAAATTTGTAGCGAAAATGGTAAGATGACATGTAAATAACATACCTTAAAACACATCACCAAAATACTTCATCCTCCCTTGAAATTCGACCTTCTTTACTTCCAATTTCCTTTGAAATTCGACTTATATCTCCTTGTTCATTAACAAACTTGTGTGTGTTGAAAAATGAATGTTTAATGAGATGTATTTATACCCTTTATGTCACTTCCTTTTAACATTAGGGTCGACCTGACACTTTCTTATTTGTAATTCTTTTCTTTAATTATCTTCAGGGTCGAGTTCTGCTTCCTTCTTCAATTCACTTTGTCATCTTCAAAAATTCATTTATCCTCAACCATGAGGATCCACATGACGTTCCACCTACCACTGGAAACAACATGATGTATACTATCCATCCATGGGTGTTATATCTGCATGTGCATTGTCCTTCATGTCCAAATACCTTCATCAATATTGGGTTCCAAAACCAATGACTATGGTTGACATCAATGACAACAACCAATCTTCCAACAATCTCCTCCTTTGACATTGATGGAAACATTCATGCTCCCCCTATCTTCATGATCCCAATTTATCTCCCCCTTTGACATCAATGGAAAAGGGTGGGGCTTCTCTCCCTGAGTTCAATGACATAAGGTGACCTTCTTCTTTGGGGTTGCTCCCCTTGAACATGTGGCACTCAATAATAGTTCATCCTTATTTTTGGTCTTTGGGACTTTTTCTTCCTTGGAATCCTTTTGTGTGGTTTATGTCTTCTCTCTCTTCTTCATGTCTAGGATGTATATGTTGTTCGGTCTTCTTGTTGTAGTTGCAACCAATCTTCCTGAGTTATTTTCTCTGAATTAACATTTTTGGGATTCAAACGTAAGAGTGTATCCTAGATCACATATTTTGCTGACACTAAGGAGATTATGCTTCGGATCTTCAACCAATAGGATTTTTCCTGCTTTTACATTTTCACTTCCAAGTTTTACAGTTCCCTTTCCAAGTATTTTGGTAGATGAGTCATCTCCAAATGCAACATTTCCACCCTTTTTCTTCAAGCTGATAAATTTTCTTTGATCTCTGGTCATATGAGATGAGCACCCACTATCTATGAACCATTCATATTCTTCTTTGCATTCTTTAGCAACCAATGCTATTCGGCAATTTTCATTGTGTGGAATTTCTTTCCTTTTCCATGTTGTAGTTGGTATAGGGACATTTGGCATAGGATTATCTTCCTTCATCTCTCTATAATCTCGTGCTTTGTGACCAAGATTATTACACTTGTAGCATACAATATTTCGATACATTAATGGGTCAAATGGATTATAATTTCTATTGAGAGGTCTACAACCATTTTCATATCTACTATTTTCACCATTCATGTATGTTGTGTAGTTAATCCTTTCATTGATTCTACAATTGATTACCTTGTGTACAAAATTTCCACAAGTATAACAATGTCCAAGAAAGAAATTTTGATACCTGGGAGTAAGTAATCTTCTTTGTGGTGTATTCCATCTGGGTTCACGATCTATTCTTCTGTAGTTTCCTTCATAATTATTTCTTTCATACATGATGGGAGAGGATCTTCTTGATGTCTCATTCCTTTTGAATTCTAGTCTTCTATCTTTTTGTTCAAGTTTCTCTGGAGTGTTGGTTTCATCCTTTTCATCTTCCTCCCCTTGTTTTGTTGTCTTCAAACTGTCATTGTATCCTAGTCCTGTCTTATCGTTTGGAGATCTTTGAATGCTAAGGATATCATCTAATTTTTCAGTGTTTTTTTCGAACTTCTTCAACTTTTCTATTGTCAATTGTAGCTGCCCTTTTGTGTGATCGAATTCTTCTTTCAATTTCTCAATATCTTCTAATTGTTCCTTCAAGCTACCAATGGTCTTTTCAAGCCTGTAATTCTCTTCTTCACAACTACTCAATTCACCTTTTAGTATTATGTTTGTGTTTCTAAGCTTTTTATTTTCAGATTCAACATGCTTCAACTTTTCAAGATTCTCATCTTCTTGTTCACTCTCTACGTTGTCTTTGTATCCCCAAAAGGAATCAATGTTGGTTTCTTCATCTGAATCTTATTCAGAAATGGTTTCTTCTTCTTTAAAACGCTTGTGATCATCATCCTGGGTTTCTTGGGTTATTAAGAGGACTTCTCCTCCATCATTATCTTCTTCATCAATCTCATCTGAGGAGATATCATCATCCTTGGAGTAGAAGCTATTTTTATTGTTGAGACTTCTCTTTTTATAGTAGCTGTTTTCAACAATATGTCCTATTATACCATAGTTAAAGCATTTGAGAGGAGACTTACCTTTGTATCTTCCAGTTCCCTTGTGGAACCTTCTTACAAAATTTTCTATGTCTTCATCAAGATCGTTATCTTTGTATTTTTTCTTCTTTATGGCTTTAAAGTATGCTTCATTGTTTGGATGGTCACTTTCTGTACTTGTTCTCATGTCATATGTTATAAGAGACCCATGTAATTCATCCATTATCATTTTGGTCAAGTCCCTAGTTTCTTTAATGGTAGAGAGCTTAGCATCATACTTCAAGAGAAGTGATCTCAACACTTTTTGTATAACCAAGGATTCATTGAGATCTTCACCTAATCCTTTGATGGAATTAACAATTTCATCAACTCTAAGAAAATAGATTGCAATATCTTCCTTTTCATCCATCTTGAAATTTTCAAATTCTGCTATGTTGTTGAAGTTTGACCTGCTTAACTTTTGGATCACCTTCATAGATACTCTTGAGTTTGTCCCATACCTCTTTAGCAATGTTGCAACCCATCACTTTGCTAGCAATGGTTGGTGCTAATGCTCCTAGAATAACATGTCTGGCTTTTGAATTACAACTCATAAGCTTCTTCTCATTTGGATCGATTGGAGCATTTCTTGGGATTACATAGTCGTTTACAATTGAGTACCAAATGTCTACTCCCAAAGTTGTTAGGTAAGTTTTCACTCTATCACTCCAATATGCATAATTGCTTCCATCAAATCGTTGAATCCCATTTGAAATGTGCTCATGGTCATCCATCTTTGTTGGAGTTACTTCACACACACCTAAGATTTCGTTTTCCTAATGTTTTTTCTCGTTTGTTAGTCATAATTAGTCATTATCCGGTCTCCTATATTTTAGGGGAGAATATTCCACCTAGAGAATATTCTCTTTCAGTTGACACTTCAGTTTGACTAGTTGAGTTGAGTTTAGATGTTGCATTGGTTTTGTCACCATGTAACATTGGGATCATCACCAAATAATGCACACTTTCCTTTGGATGATCACCAGACTGGTGCATTACCCTTGATTCCCTAATTTAACTCCTCAATACTCTTTGTTCAGTCAGTGAACTGAAGACTAGTTGACTAGTTAACTCAACTAGGTGGCAGTTCACTCTCATAACTTCTTGAGAGACTAGACTAGGCGCCAGTTCAATCCCATAACTGATGGTGTGTGTCTAGGTCACTCTATACCACCACTATGGCACATTTTTTCTCCTCCAGTGCACACTCATTGAGTTATACAGAGTATATAATGTGTAAATTATTCATTATTCAGAACGGTTAATGATAATTCTTCCATTCTTTCTCTCTTTCATCTTCTTTCTCAAATTCTCTCTGCAAATGTGTGTATTATTGTTTATCTAGATCTATTATGTGTAGGTTCAACACATTTACACGGTATCAGATCCGATGGACTGCTAAGAAAAATCTACACCAAAAAATTTTGCAGGTACAAAAGATTGAAGATAGCAGAAAGATGGATTTCCAAAAAGAATTCATTCTTACACCTTACAACTATTTTGAATGGAAGGAGAAAATAGCCATACATCTCCGAACTAGAGGGTTGTACAGGTTAACCTTGAATACAGATACAGAACTGACATCAACCATAGAAAAATCCAAGTACTTAAATCGCATGGATAAGGCACTCATAACAATTTGCAGTCTTATTTCTCCCAATCTCCTTTTTCACATATCTTCTTGTAAGACTCCCAATGAAGCCTGGACCACCTTGGAAGGGATATTTAGAAATCAAGATGAGATGAGGGGACACATACTGGAGGTGGAACTGCTCACATTGGATCCAAGATTCTTCGACAATATCTAATATTTCTTTACAAAATTCAAGTATTTACTGTTGCAACTCAAAGCTTGCAGGGTTGATAAATCGAAGGAGGAGAAACAAATGGTTCTCACCATTCTCTCAAAACTTGGTCCTGAATTCTTTGTATTCATGTCCACATTCCATTATGTCAGATTCGCCTCTGGAGCCAACTGGAAGATACCTTCTCTTGAGGACTTTATCGAATCCATGACACAAGAGCAAACCAAGCTCATCAACATGGGCACAATCAAAGGCCCAAGTGCGCATGAAATCACTGTGCATGATGGCAGCCACTAATATCAGAAATCTAAAGAGAAATATAAATGGAAATCTCTTGCACATTCGAAGAAGGAATGGTACACAAAACCCTTCCCCGATGCATCCGGATCCTAAGGGGAAAAGGGAAGAAAAGAGGATAAATGCACGTACTGTCACAAAGGACTCCATTCAGAATATGAATGCAAAAAAAAAAAAAAATAGATCTCATGTCTCAAATACTTCAGAAAAACAACCTTGCAGATCGCATCCCCGAGGGTGCCAAGAAGAAGAAGCCAAAAGATCCGAATTCCAAGAAAGACAATTATAGCCATGCCTTGATTTCCATCAACTCCTCTGTCGATGCTTGGATCGTAGATTCAGGAGAATCACATCACATTGCTACCTCAAAAGAAGTATATTCTTCTTTGGATGCATGCAAATGTCCTCCTATTCTGATGGGGGACAACTCGTCTGTCGAAGTCACCGACAAAGGAAGGATTGAACTCACCAACATAAGCTTCGAGAATGTGTTGCACGTTCCCAAACTTTTTGTCAACCTTCTCTCCTTATATCAGATGACGAATTCTGGCTCTGGAAAGAAATTCATATTCACACCAAATTCTGTGGACATATATGAAATGAAAACCAACTCCAGGGTTGCTATTGGTGAGGTAAATAATTAGTCTAGATTGTATACATTTTCTGAATTCATTGAACCTGATTTTGTTTTACTTCTTATTCATGCTGATGAAAGTAGTAGGATATGGAACGAAAGGTTTGGACATTTGAATTTTAGATACATGAAACAACTTAGCAAGCAAAGATTGGTTGATGGTCTACCAAACATCCATTTCTCCAAGGGAGTATATGAGGGATGTGTTCTCGGAAAACACCCTCAAGATAAATTTGACAAAGGAAAGTCTTAGAGAGATTCTACACCTTTAGATATGATCCACAATGACCTCACGGGTCCTTTTCCGCACCCATCCATCAGCGAAGCGAGGTTTGTTCTAATTTTTGCTGATGATTTCTCATGTTTTACATGGATCTACTTTCTCAGGAAAAAAACTGAGGTCTTTAAACACCTCAAATATTTCAAATCCCTGGTTGAGACACAGTCTGGAAAGAAGATCAAAGTCCTTCAAACTGATAACGGGGGAGAGTATGTAAATCATGATATCCATAATCTTTTCCATGACGCAGGGATTCTGTTGCAACACACAATTCCCTATACTCCGCAACAAAACATAGTTGTTGAGCGGAAAAACAAATATCTAAAGGAGATGGCATATCGCATGCTGCATGCAAAGTCACTACCATAAAGACTATGGGACGAAGCACTTAATTGTGAAATATACATCCAAAACATATCGCCCCATATATCTATCAAGGATAAGACCCCTTATGAGGCTTGGAGTGGCCTCAAACCGGAAGTGACCCACTTTCTCATTTTTGGTTCACGTGCATGGGCCCAGATTCCCTCTGAAAAGAGGAAGACACTTGACCACAGAGCACTGAGTGCATTTTTGTTGGATAACCCAATGGTGTGAAGGGATATAGGATTATTGATATTTCCTCGGACCAACTCATCATTGAGAGAAGTTTCCAATTCAAGGAAATTGTCTTGCATGCACCTCAACAACCGCATGTAGACAACTTCATTCTTCCACATGTCCAAGATGATGAACATGCACATGTCGACTCTTCTTCAGACGAGAGTTCTGATTCAAAGGACTCAGATGATTCAAATTCAGAGTCAGTACAGTCAGATGCAGAGTCAGAGCATCCAGATGCAATTGCAGAGCCAGGGCAGAGGCCCAATTGGGCACAGACTACTCTTCAGGATGCAGTGGATCTCATTGGTGATCCAGCTGATACTAGGAGGACTCAATATGATTTCGAGGAGCCTCATGTTTCACTCACTGCCACTGAACCATTTCCCTCCAGGAATATTTTCTTGGTTTAGTCTTCAGATCCACAGTCTTATGGCGAGGCTGCTGGAAATCCCTTTTGGGAATCCGCCATGCAGGAGGAGTATAAATCCCTCATCGAGAACCAGACTTGGGATTTGGTTCCCCTTTCTTCCGGGAGGAAAATTGTCAAATGTAGATGGGTCTACAGGACCAAGAGTGAAATGGATGGACATATTAGAAGATACAAAGCCAGGATTGTTTCCAAAGGCTTTCAACAGGTGCATGGCATTGACTATGATGAGACCTTCGCTCCAGTAGCGAAGATGGATTCCATACGATTGACACTTTCCATTGCGGCAGCCAAGGGATGGGAAGTCCATCAGATGGATGTGAAGAATGCATTTCTTCACAGTGATCTATCTGAGGAGATCTATATGGATCAGCCCCAGGGATTTATGCAAGACTCATCTTTGGTCTGTCAACTGAAGAAGTCCCTTTATAACCTCAAGCAAGCTCCGAGGGCATGGTATGCAAGGATGGACTCCTACCTGTTGTCATAGAACTTTGTACGTTGTAAATCATACCCAAATGTCTATATGATGAGGACGATTGATTCACTTCTACTCTTAGTTCTATATGTTAATGATTTTTTGATCACCAATATCTCGACTTCAACGATTGCTGCAGTCAAGAGGATTCTACGGGACGGATTTTTTATGGCGGACATGGGTCTGCTACACTTTTTCATTGGACTCGAGATCAGTCAGGATTCATCAGGCATCAAACTGTCTCAGGCCAAGTATGCACAAGATCTCCTTGAAAGATTTCACATGACATACTGCAAGTCTTCTCCGACTCCTTTCTTATCAGGAGTCAAACTCGAGGATGGCGGGGAGACTCCACTAGTTGACAACACATTGTACATGCAGCTAGTGGGGAGCTTGTTGTATCTCACACACTCCAGACCAGACCTCTCCTATGCATTTGGTGTAGTTTCTAGGTTCATGCAAGAGCCGCATGAGATACATTGGAAGGATGCAAAGAATATCCTTTGATATGTACAAGGTACCATCACCTTTGGGATTCATTATGCAGTAGACTCTACATTAGATCTCATCGAGTTTATTGATTCTGACTGGACTGGCGATAGCACTGATCGAAATTCCACATCTAGCTACTCATTCAATCTTGGTTCTGGGCCTATCTGTTGGTTGAGCAACAAAAAAGATTCCATTTCTCTATCTTCAGCCGAGGCAGAGTACAAAGGGGTAGTTAACATAACCATTCAGGCTATGTGGATACACCATTTTCTCACTGATTTGGGCATTCAGTTTCACAGGTCGATCATCATCTGGTGTGACAACCATAGCACTTTGAATTTATGAAAACATCGAGTTTAGAGGCAGCGGATGAAGCACATCGAGATCCACATGCACTACATCCGAGACTTAGTACACGAGGGGATCATCGACCTACAATTATTTCCTTCAACAAAACAAATGACAGACATCTTGCCCAAGACCTTCACTGAGCAAAAGTTCCATTCTCTGCAAATTCTTCTTGGAGTGAAGGACACAATTGCCTAGCAACTGTAGTTCTTCTTTTACATACATTGTACCTTGAGGGGGTGGGGGGGCGGGGGCATTTCCCATGAGGTTTTCCCTCTTTCCTCACTTTATTTCAGTGCATCTTTTGTATTTGGGTACCTAACATGGCCTCGTGTCGGGACCCATTATTTATTTTCACCATAGTGATGTTCAGGGGGGGTGTTGGATTTACTTCACACACACCTAGGATTTCATTTTCCTAAGTTTTTTCCTCGTTTATTAGTCATAATTCGTCATTATCCAGTCTCCTATATTTTAGGGGAGAATATTCTCTTTCAGTTGACACTTTAGTTTGACTAGTTGAGTTGAGTTTAGATGATGCATTGGTTTTGTCACCATGTAACATTGGGATAATCACCAGCTAATGCGCACTTGCCTTGGGATCATAACCATACTGGCGTATTACCCTTGATTCCCTGAGTTAATGATCCAGATTATTTTCGACACGAAATGAGAGTGGATATATAATAAATAAATGCACAGAGATATCGTGGATATCCAATAATATAACATAAATGTATCAGATATGAAACCATAAACACAAAGATACAGTAATACACGATTTCTATTAATGAAAGAAATGTACAAAGACTGTAAAAATAATGAGTGAAAGATTCGCTAGAGTGGTGGTAGGTTATCTCTGAGAAGAGATGTGACGGCTACTCGTATTCGCAAGAAGATGATCACAATGAGGCTCTGAAGGCCTTTTTACAATTAAAAGGAATGCCAAAAACCCTAGACATCCAAAAACCTAACCCTAGGAGATGAAGCACCAAAAGTCATGTGGGCCCCGTTTGGGTAAGTTAGTACATTAACTTCCCGGGGTCGTAACTTTTGCATACGATCTCCGTGTTAGGTGCATGATAACCCGTTGGAAAGGTATCGTCGAGGAGATTCATTTTCGAGGAAATATTGAAGGAAAACCCTGATTTCTTGTTTTCCCAAAAATGTCGTTTAGGGCCTCAAAATGGCCCTAGAAGTTAAAAATTGCTAAAAATAGTAAATTACCAAAATTGCCAGAAAACTGTTTTGAGCCAGTTGGAAAAGGTGGGTGGCCACGGATATCCACCTGGATCAGTTAACTCCTCACTACTCTCTATTCAGTCAGTTAACTGAAGACTAGTTGACTAGTTAACTCAACTAGGTGGTGATTCACTCCTGTAACTACCTGAGAGACTAAACTAGGTGGCAATTCACTTCCGTAACTGCTGGTGTGTGTCCAGATCACTCTAGAACACCACTATGGCCCATTGGTTCTCCTCCAATGTGCACTCATTGATTTATACAGAGTATATCATGTGTAAATTATTCATTATTCAGAACGGTTAATGATAATTCTTCCATTCTTTTTCTCTTTCTCCTTCTTTCTCAAATTCTCTCTGCAAATGTGCGTAATATTGTTTAGCTAGATATATTATGTGTGGGTTCAACACATTAAAAATCTCTACTCATGATTTCCCTTACAGTGGTTAAATTGTTCTGAAGGCAATCGACTCTTATACCAATTGTTGATATTGAGAGGGGGGTGAATCAGTATCAAGTACAATTTTAAAAAAATAAATCAACTTATACTTCAACCAGATTATATAATCAATTATATCCAATGAGAAATGAACAATAGTAGAATATTTACACCAATACACCACAATACACCATGCACAATATATCAGAAATACTCAATACTTATTGTTCAAGGGAAGTAATGAATTCCAAGGTAGCTACAACTTCCAAATATAAATGGAGGGATAAACCTCCAAAAGGAAGATATAATCATCCAATATCAAGAGAGGGTTGACCTCTCCATCCTTGCCCCTTCCTTTCACCCAAGAATATATGAGAGATAATAAAACTTTACATTAAATTATCACCATGAACCAACCATCACATAGAACTTGATAATGCTTCCTAAGACTTCTTCAACTTCTGCAATTATTCAATTCTTGGAATACTCTGATCCTGTATATAATATTACTCAATGTATTCTCTGAAACTCCTCCAAGTTCACTCCTTGAATCCTCCCAGAAAAGGAGTTATAGAGAAAATGGTAGACCTTATTCAATTCTGGTTTATTCAGGAGAGAGAACTTGTACAACATGCCCTCCACTCAATTTTTAACATCATATTCTGAAATTTTTGTTGGGTGTGTGTTATATTCTTTGCATGTGTGTGTGGGTGGGTGCGTCAGATACGACAACTGCGTCTGACGATCCCTTCACCTAGGGCTCTTCCGTGTGCACCGGGCGCTTTCCTAGGGGGGTCCCAAGGGGGGGCAGGTATGCCCCCCCTTGGTTACGCGCAGTGTTTGGCACCGGGCGATATCCCAGGGCCGATGGGGTTCGAGGCAACGCCCCAATTTTTTTTTTTTTGGGCGGTTTTTTCTATTTTTAGCGGATTTTGCTATTTTTAGCTGATTTGTAAATTAATCTCGGATTAAGGGATTAGGGTTTTGGTATCTAAGGAATACCTAAAAACATTGTATATATTGTATGGCGAATGGTGAAATTTGATATAATGAAAATAAAAAAGGTTTTCCCGGTTGAGGGTTTCCGGTAAAAATCTCTGTGTATTTTGTGTATGAGCCATTGCTTAATTTATGTATTGCTTAAGAATCTATATGCATTGCTTTACTTCGCAGGTTTAAAACTTACATGTGGTATCAGAGCACGTTTTTGGCTTCATAGGGATGCCTTTGTTGCTGAGGGTTTAGCTCGGTCTTGATGGATCAATTTTATCTTGGGTCTGTGATAAACCTGGGTTTAGTGGGAGCTTTTGCAGAGGAGATTCGAGTAAAGTAAGAGGAATGGCGAGCTCATCTAGAATCGAGATAGAGAAGTTCAATGGTAAA
>SNQJ01S0002248.1:0-19600 GCA_010110895.2 Picea sitchensis
GTTAACTGTTGGTGATGTTTACTCCTCTTCGTTGAATGGTTTATCTTTCTTCATTATCATTTTTTTTTCTACATCTGATCATTTAAAAGAAGTTAAAGTTGCAGAATTTATCTTTGTATACTCTGTTTCTGGATTTTAAAGATCTAAATGTTTGTCTTCTGATATTGTGATAAAAAAATTCTTGAATGCTTCTTTATTATAGTTGATTATCTCATCTATTTCTGCTATCCATCACTTCAAATTATAAAGGATCCAATATTTGCATTATCCTACCCTATGAAGAAACCTAATAAAATATATTCTTTGAACTCAAACCTTAACACAGACCCCATAGCCCAATGGACGCATAAGCAATATTTCAGCCATTTTATAAAACAAACAGAGTCTTATTTATTTAACTAGCCTAATATCTGACACCTGAAACATATCTAAATCTTACAGAGAGATCCCTCTCTGAAACTGGCAGGGATAGATCCCAGTTCGAAGTGGTTGGATAAAGTTACCTCTGATAAATTTCTTCTACCTCCTCACAACCTCTGGGAATTTACAGAGCGTTAACAGTACCCATAAAGAGATCTAACAAATTATCTTTTGGAATGTTATTTACCCTAAGACTTAGTTTTTGGAATTGTCAAATGTGCTCTATAATTGGACCTATTCGCCGAAGATTTATCTATTGACTAAATAATTCATTTATCTTAATATACCCATAATTTGCTATCAATTCATCCATAAAAATGGACTAAGAGATAATAGAATCCTTTTTTCTTTCACAAAGCCATTGATACAAGGAAAATTAATCATTTTTTAAATACAAGGATGCAAGACTTACCTTTTGTAAGGTTTGCACTTGGTATAGATCAAAGAATTGCTCCATCTAGAATATCCATGTTATAGGATATTTACCATCAAACTTCCTCATATCAATCTTGGCAATTAAGTAGTTCCTTGGTGCGGAGTGGAACCCTTGATAATGTGACTTTGAAGGTGGTGAATAATCATGATTTTGGGGCTCAATGTTTATTTCTTCGACATTTACATGATTTCCTTGTGTCCGAATATATCCTTGAGGGAATCTCTTATCTAGAGTGCGTAACAATATGTTTGGCATGGAATTTTGCAATTCTTCCATCTTTTTATCCATCTTCTTTTCCATTTGTTCCATCTTATTTCCCATATATTCCATCTTATTTTCCATATATTCCCTATCATCATTCATTTTATTTCCATATTTTTTTCCATTTATGTTTGTACATTTATCAAATAATATTTTTTCACTGACCTATCATTCAATTTATTAATTTTATTATCCAAATTGGATAGTTGTTTTGTATCTCTTCATTTTCTTCATGAGTCTTGGTTGATATTTTTGGAGCTTTAATAGGAGAATCAATTTTTGAAGAACTCTTTTCCATGTAGGACAAAAATAATAATACTCCTCTTTTTCCTCTTTATCTCAAATTTTGAATCACCAAAAACAGATATTTCAATCAAAAGTTAAGTCAATTGTAAGTTGCATACCTTTAAAACCCTAATTTTGAGACTATCTTGTTAGTTGACCTTTGTCCTAATGTACCTCTAAAATTTTGGCCCCTATGAGAGTACAATTTCTTCATGTAGTGTTTTAATATTTCTTCTCTAAAATTCCATAGGTCTAACCAAAATTTGATATGTCAAGTGAAATTTATGGTAGTCTTCCTAAAACTTGTTGATTCTTCTCTCTTTCTAGAAGGCGAACTTGTATGCAATGGAACATGTCCAATATTTCATATCTAATATTGAAATTTTTACTTGAAATAGTATGGTCTGTTATGTTTCCAAATGAACTAGTGGCACTCAATTTGGACTTACCAATATTCAGATATGTCACTTCTACCAATAATACATGTTTGAGACTAGTTTTAGGACTAGTCAAATAACCCTAATTTCTATAGCCTATATCTCAGAAATTAAACCAATCCAAAACCTGAAATTTTTACCACGTGTAATTTTCTATGTATCCTAGGGATATTGAAAATTTTATAGTCTGAAACCTTTCCAAACAAAAATATAGCAAAAATTGCAAGATAAGTCGTTTGAAACTTGTTATCGCATAGTTTGTAGTTTGGGAAAATCCCAACCGAAACAACAAATGTGTGACATAACTGGGAACACCTATCACTGTCACCTAAATAGATATCCCCCTCATTTTAGTGATGGACAAGTCCAACACAAGGGAGGCTTCTTGGGTGACCCTAGGGGGGTTGCACGGGAGAAGCTAAGGAGAAGAATGAAACACCCCTATAGGTCATAATGAAAGGTTCTAAGAGCTTAATGGAGGTTGAGTATTGGTCAAGGAAAGGTTGTCAATGTAGAGTACCTGCAAAACCAATGTTAGAAAACCAAAACTAATACCAAATACGATAAAATTAAACCTAGAACACGAGGGGAATCATCAAGAAGCTTTGTTGTCCCAAAATTACAATGGTAAGGAAATATATATCAACAATGATAAAGTTATAAAAACTGCAGATTAAACCATCAAAATCAAGTATATGATATTGGACAATAAAGCTTGAAATTAGTAGACAATCTTCCAATGTTTAAACCAAGACTTTGATGACAAATGAGGGCTGTAAAATAGTGTTATCAGCAAGTATTTATGACAGCCTTATGGCTGTAGAAATTTTTTTCTACAACAGAAAGTTCTAACCACTGAAATTACCAAGTAAACCACCCCAACAATAGCTTATTATCAATAGAACATTTACCACACCTTACAAGTAATTTTCAGCAATAGAAAAGTTGTAAAAGACTAAGAGAGAGTGAGTTTGCTACATAACTAATGGCTATAGCTTAATGTTCATTACGGAAACACAATCACTTATCCAATCAAGACACCCTTGGGGGACAAGAGAACCAATAGCATGTAGAATTCAAACCCAACCTTGAACAATTCAATCTCTTAAATTGCATGTTTACCAATGCAACAATATTCAATCTCCAATGCAATTAATTCCTTATCTATTGGGTTATGGAGTCTCTTTCTTGGTCACAACTAAGTTGAGCTAGGGTTTAAGAATATTCTAGGGGTGCAAACCCTCTTACTACCTAGACAAGATAAACCTTAACAAGGTCTTTCTACAAGGGTTTAAACCCTCTTACTCGTAGCAATCCTTAATCATTTTCAATAAAAATAGCATAAATTTCCTTAATGGAGGGTGTATTCCCTTATACTCCTCCAAGGGTTTAACAAAATAACCTTGAAATCAAGAAGAAACACACAAAATTGCAGAAATTCCTTACCTAATCCAAGAGATAGCATGAAAAAACCCTTACTTGACAAATATATTCCAATGATTTTCCAAGATAAAGCATCCAAGAGAAGTTGTTAGCCTTTATTCCACCAATAGAAAAGCATTCCATCCATTTTTTTCACAAGAGAAAAGAGATAGTGAATTGCCCAAGGGGGGAGAAATTTTAGTCCAAGAGTATGTAATTCTCAAATGATGAGTTATGGAAATGAAACGAGATGGTCCTCTATTTATATGAGGCCATCTAAAAAAATTTGTCCACATAAAATTGTTAACAACAAATGAAAAGAGGGTTGACCCCCTTTATTTTATTTTACAACTTGAAAATATAAAAATTACATAAAGTAAATCGCTAAAAGGGGTGATGTCATTCCCTAGAAGGGTGACACGAGGCCTAAAAGTGAGATGTTGAGCCTCTAGATGCATATCGTTGGGCCTCCAAATACCATGTGTCATGCCATGCATATCCTTCCTTCAAACCACATCACATAACCTCTAGAACCATCAAGCCCACTAAACCCTATCCTCCAAATGACTTCAAGGGCTTAAGAAGTGACGTTCAAGGCCTCCAAAGGCCAAGGTCCAAGTGCAAAGGGCTATGATGTCATCCTCTAGTGATGTCAAATTTCTTCCAAAGGAAACATTCATCATATTATGTGAACAATATCTCTAGGGTGCTCTACCCAGCCTGTGGGGTATGGCGTCCATCCTAGGGGTTTTCAACCTCACATGAAGGTCAAAATGGCATAATCCTCCATGGATAGTTTTCATGAAACAAGGTCCTGCAAAGACAAACAAATACACCCTCCAAGGGTCCACAAGTCACATGGATCATGTCGAGTAAGCCACATCTAATAAAAGAACCACCCAAACATGTGCATTAAATCCCCCATTTTCAAACTAAACAAATGCTCAAACACCTTATATAGTTTTCCAAATTTAAGTATGGGAGGGTTGTCATGGTGCTTTAGTGGGTAGACCAATTCCCAAGTCAAGGAGTGTTTCCCAAGAATACCCTCTCTAGGCCATGTAGTGAATATGGTATGGATGGGGGTAAGACCTTTGGGCATGGGTTTCTTGATATATCAAGGGCTCATATTGTCTCATCTATGGGTGCCTTTGTGAAGGGTGTGTTGCGTCCTTCATTTGCAATGCAACATTTTTCCAAGCCCATTATTTTCCTTTCATTTTTTATGGTATGAACATTGAGTGCTATGTGCAAGGAAAGAAAAGGAGCAGCGCAATACCACTTTAAGTTAGAAAACATTGGTTTCCATATGCACTGGAAATTAAAAGACACTACAATGCATTCCCCCATCAAGCAGGACATTTATTAATTATTTGGATTCTTTTTTTTAAAAGGTCCTTCAATGTTATGGAGAAGCATTTCATTTCTCTCAGGACCTTAGGGAGAGCATCTAGACGGATCATTTATGGCTTTTAACTTTTTCCAGCTACAACACCTCTAGGCCTTCAACCCCTTCTTCCCATGAAATGAGGTCCAAGCCATTTTTGGGGTCAATGAACCCAAAGACCCAAAAGATGAGGAAATGACGTGGAAGAAGTGTGGAAAGTGGTAAGTATGAGTGAGAATGGTACGATGACCCTTCAAGGAGACTCCCCTATCGAAACCATTTTCCCAAGGGTAAACCACTTACTAGGAAACCATGTCAACCACCAAGGTGAAATGAGGAAAAAGTTATCATTTTCAGGCAAATGTTTTCATAATATAGAAAGGACCCTTTGCAACACGTTCAAATTCTTCAATTATTAAAGTGACACTTACCATGAGACCGGACTTATTACCTCATGAAGAAAGACCTGTATCCTTCCTGAGCCAGGATGGTGTGGTGGACGTTGTTATGTTGTTGTCGCTAAATGGTGATGTGTGGTGGAGAGGATGGGATTTGTCTGCTCAATATAGGCTCTGCTGGTCATCTGGCTCTCAGAACTCCATGTCTTCAACCTGTGGGCCTCGATACACCATCTCCTTAGTTACCCCTATCTTGGGGGGGGTAACATCTGGATCCTACATGGGGACATGTGGTCACCGTAGAGTACATGAGAACATCAGCATCTCCTGATAAGACTTGTGCCTACACATACTCATTCAATATATTAGAGAATCGATGGGTGGCTTGCTCACCTTTTGTTCATATAATTAGAACTTCAAAATTTCAACTATTCTTTAAAAAGAAAATTTTGCATTTTTCAAAAACTTCTAACTTACATGTAATATGATTCAAGAAAAAGTATCACAACAACCATGCATATATGAAAGGAAAAGCAACATGTAAATAAAGCATGAGTATGCAAATCTAAATCAATGCAACTAAACTACGATGAACACACAAATGAGAATGTAAGAAAGAAAATGACCCACCTAGTTACCTAGGGCCCAAGTCCTATAGATGTTATTAAATTGCTTAGTGATGTTAAGTGAAATTGTACAACCAGTGAAACCACCTTCTCATCATCTCATCCAAGTGTTTCCCCTTGCGCTTAATTATAAAATATATCAAGGAAAGTCAAGTACATAATAATGATGGATATGAGTGAGCATATAATGAATCATAGGAAACAACTCATGGAGGTGGGTGGGAGGGAGAAAATTTTGCTGGAAAGAATAGCCACAGGCTTGATCCACCCATCTCTAAATAGGTTTTCCACATATAGATGATGGCTCTTCTTCTTTCTCATTAACACGACCGCTACTTCCTAAATACTGAGAGGAGATGAGAGATCCAAAAAAGGCCTTATGATTTCCCAGGTAAGAAGATACAAGTTAAGGGAAAACCTCAAGTATACATAAAGAATCCATATCCATACTTAAAACATGAAGCCTATTTATCTAGAGGTTTCCCTCGATGTCGTAGATGGAATCTCCATCAAACACGAAAAAAACCCATGTCCTTTCTATGTCTACCAACATGTACGAAATGATCAATGTGTTGATCAACTGTATCATTGGGACTGATCACTTCTTCATCGTCATCAAGTGGGAGCATAGGTACAGATGTATTTTCTGGATCTTCAACGTGACAAACTTCATTGGGATCTTCTTGGAAACTTTCTTCATAGATTTGTTCTTCAAGCATTTCTTCATCTGCAAGGGCTTGTTATTTAGTAAGAGGTGCTCCCCCAAGTTGTTGTTCAGTAGGTTCCTAAGATAGATCCTTTATAAAACTCATCAGACACTCAGTGGCTTCATCAACAACCTTTTTCATTTCCATCTGAAAAAGTGTCCTTGTGATAGGGAAGTTTTTTGGCAATGGCCCATCCTTAGTGTCATGAAAATCCCCTGGTGCCATAATTCCATTGTCTGAAATGACACCTTATTGGAGTTGGTAGATGATATCAAGGCTCATTGAAGATGTAGAGGGTATCTTCCCTCAATGGAGTCGCTAGATAAAATTATATTAAGTTCATCAAATGTCAAAAGGTAACTTTCCTTAAATGGATTCACTAGGCAAGCTATAGGTAAAGGATTTGGGATAGACTTGTCAAGTGTTGTTATGGGATCAGAAAGGATTCAAAATCCTCCCCGAAAATGGTGCCAAAATGTTTATCGCACAATTTGTAGTTTGGGAAAATCCAAACCCAAGAAACAAATGTGTGACACAACTAGGGACACCTATCACTGTCACCTCAATAGATATCCCCCTCGTTTTAGTGATGAACAAATCCAACATAAGGGAGGATTCTTGGGTGACCCTAGGGGGATTGCAAGAGAGAATCCAAGGAGAAGAATGAAGCACCACTATAGGTCACAATGAAAGGTTCTAAGATCTTAATGGAGGTTGATTATTGTTCAAGGAAAGGTTACCAATGGAGAGTACACGCAAAACCAATGTTAGACAACCAAAACCGATACCAAATATGATAAAATTAGCCCTAGAACATGAGGGGAATGAGAAATAAGCCTTAATGTCCCAAAATTGTAGTAGTAAGGAAACATATATCAGCAATGATAAAGTTATAACAACTGCAAATTAAACCATAAAAATCAAGTATATGATATTGGACAATAAATCTTGCAATTAGTAGACAATCTTCCAATGTTTAAACCAAGACTTTGATGAAAAATGAGGGCTATAAAAGAGTTCTATTGGTAGGTATTTATGACATCCTTATGGCTGTAGAAAACTTGTTCTACAGAAGCAAGTTCTAACCACTGGAATTAGCAAGTAAACCACCCCAACAATAGCTTATTATCAATATAACATTTATCACAACTTACAAGTAATTTTCAGTGGTAGAAAAGTTGTAAAAGAGTAAGAGAGAGTAAGTTTATTGCAGCCCTAATGGCTATAGCTTAATTTTTATTACGACAACATTATCACTTATCCAATCAATATTCCCTTGGGGGACAAGAGATCCAAAAGCATGTAGAATTCAAATCTAACCTTGAACAATTCAATCTCTTAAATTTCACATTTACCAATGCAACAATATTCAATCTCCAATGCAATTAGTGCCTTATCTATTGGGTTATGGGGTCTCTTGCTTGGTATATGTTTTAACACTCTTCTATGGGTGTAATCCCTCTTACTCCCTAGAGAATATGAACCTTAGCAAGGTCTTGCTACAAGGGTGTAAACCCTCTTACTCCTTGTAGCAATCCTTAATCCTTTTCAATAACAATAGTAGGAATTTCCTTGATGGAGGGTGTATTCCCTTATACTCTTCCAAGGACTTAACAAAATAACCTTGAAATCAAGAAGCAACACACAAAATTGCAGAATTTCCTTTCCTAACCCAAGAGATATCATGCAAAAACCCTTACTTATCAAAGATATTCCAACGGTTTTCCAAGAGAAAGCATCCAACAAAAGTTGTTCACCTTTATTCCACCAATAGACAAGCATTCCATAATTTTTTTGCACAAGAGAAAAGAGATAGATAATTTCCCAATGGGGCTGAAATTTCAGTCCAAGAGTATGTAATTCTCAAGTGACGAGTTATGAAAATGAAAATATATGGTCCTCTATTTATATGAGGCCATCTAAACCAATTTGTCCACATAAAATTGTCAACAACAAATTAAAAGAGGGTCGACCACCTTTATTTTATTTTACAACTTGCAAATATAAAAATTACATAAAGTAGATCCCTAAAACGGATGACATTGTGCCCTAGAAGGGTGACGTGAGGCCTAAATGTGAGACGTTGAGCCTCTAGATGCAGATCATTGGGCCTCCAAAGGCCATGTGTCAAGATCTCACGTGATAGAGTATCATTCCATACATCTCCTTCCTTCACACCACATCACATCACCTTCAGAACCATCAAGCCCACCAAACCCTAGCCTCCAAATGACATCAAGGGCTTAGGAAGTGATGTCTGAGGCCTCCAAAGGCCAACGTCCAAATGAAAAGGGCTATGATGTCATCCTCTAGTTCTATCAAAGTGCCTCCAAAGGAAATGTTAATCATCTTATGTTCATATTAGCTCTGGGGTGCTATGCCCAGCCTATGGGGTATGGCATCCATCCTAGGGGTTTTCAACCCCGCATGAAGGTAAAAAAATGGCATAATTCCTCCATGGATAGATTTCACTGAGCAAGGTCCTACAAATACAAACAAATACACCCTCCAAGGGTCCACAAGTTACATGTATCATGCCAAGTAAGCCACATTTAATAAAAGAACCACCCAAACATGTGCATTAAATCCCCCTTTTTCAAACTAAAAATATGCTCAAATACCTTATATAATTTTCCAAATTTAAGTATGGGAGGGTTGTCGTGGTGCTCTATTAGGTAGACCAATCCCCAAGTCAAGGAGTGTTTCCCAAGAAGACCCTCTCTAGGCCGTGTAGTGAATATGGGATGGATGGGGGTAAAACCTTTGGGCATGGGGTTCCTAACATATCAAGGGATCATATTGTCTTATCTATGGGTGCCTTTGTGGAGGGTGTGTTGTTTCCTTCATTTGAAATGAAACATTTTTCCAAGCCCATTATGTGCCTTCCATTTTTTATGGTTTGAACATTGAGTGCTATGTGCAAGGAAAGAAAAGGAGCATTGCAATGCCACTTGATGTTAGAATACATTGAGTTCCATATGCACCGGAAATTAAAATACATCGCGATGCATTTCCCCATCAAGCAGAACATTTATTAATTATGTGTCTTCTTCTTTTTAAAAGGTCCTTCAATTTTATGGAGAAGTGTTTCATTTCTATAAAGACCTTAGGGTGAGCATCTAGAAGGATAATTTATGGCTTTTAACTTTTTCCAGCTACAACACCTCTAGGCCTTCAACTCCTTCTTCCCGTGAAATGAGGTACAACCCCTTTTGGGGGTCAATGAACCCAAGGACCCAAAAGGCGAGGAAAGAGAGTGGAAGAAGTGTGGAAAGTGGCAAGCATGGGTGAGAATGGTACGATGACCCTTCAAGGAGACCCCCCAGTAGAAACCCTTTTCCCAAGGGTGACCCACTTACTAGGAGACCATGTCAATGACCAAGGTAAAATGAGGTAAAAGGTATAATTTCCAAGAAAACATTTTCATAATCAAGAAAGGACCATTTGCAACATGTTCAAATGCTTCAATTATTAAAGTGTCACTTACCATGATACCGGACTTGTTACGTCGTGAAGAAAGACTTCTTGTCCTTCTTTAGACATGATGGTGTGTTGGGCGTTGTTATGTTGTTGTTGTTGAATGAAGATGTGAGGTGGAGAGAAGGGGTCTACTCAATGCAAGATCTATTGGTCATCTGGTTCTTGACACTCCATGTAATCAACCTTTGGGCCTCAAGACATCATCTCCTTAGTTACCCTTAGCTCAAGGGGGGTAACAAAACTAATTTCATGACTAGTCACAAACCCTAACTTCCACAGGCTATATATCAGAAATTATAATGAACGAGATCCAAAATGTTTTATCAAATGTACTTCACTATGTTTCCTTGGTATCCTGAAAATTTTAGAGTGTGAAACTTATTTGGAAAACAATTATAGTGAAAATTACAAGATTACTCTCTTGAAGGATAAAACCCTTAGGATCATATGCTTTGATACCAAATGTTATGCACCAAATGACCAAATAGCATTAAGAGAGAGAAAGAGAGAGAGAAGTGACTCCATGCCTTGATAAAGAGAAACCTCCTTTTACCATAGAATAAGTGTACAAGACGAGATGATCCTAAAAATAGGTCTCCTTGGTACAATTTTATATATATATATGAAACCGAAGGTACAATTACAATTAAAATGTCTAGATGAAAATACTAATATAACAATAGAAATACAATAAATCAATATCTAGGGCTTTACATGGGGCTTTATTCTTAACATGAGGATTATTCTATAGGATTAATAGAAGTATAAAACATAAGCTAATGATGGCCTTCTATTTCACATGTTAAAATAACTTACAATGCAAAAAAGGATGCCCCCTGTAAGCGTGCAAAGGCCCCCAAGTGTATGTAGCTAATTTGTAAATTAATAGTTTATCCTCATTTAACGAATTAAATGAGTGTACATTATTTTACAATAAGAAAAATACAATATTTTCCCTCTTTAGTCTTGTCTCTGCATAAGTTTCCATGCAATGGAAGTGTCTGCCAACTTCTATCCCTATCCCACTTCCCTACTAGGCCCCTATCTCCATCCAACCCCTATCCCCCTCTTCTCCTCCATCCTTGTCTATGCTCAATCCCTATCCCTGTGTATGTTGTGTTCTAGTACATGGTTACATGATTCTCTCAATTATGCATTAGTGCCAAAAAATATCCCAAGTAACCATCATCTTCATTGAAGTCTTTTCTATTATCTTTAGTAGTCCATTGATTCACACAATAACTTATATATCACTAAGTTACATGCCCTATGAATAACCCATGTCCTACACACATCCTTTCATGTCTAATACTCATTATTAACTACAATGTTGCATGATTTGTAGATGCAATGTCTCCCACAAAACCTTAATTCCTTTAGTTGATAAATGAATTATGATAGTACCATTCTTTTCAAATTCATAATTATAGAAAATCTACTTGTTTGAACAATAATTGCGTTAGGATTTCATTTTGTGCATGCAATGTAATTACACCAAGATTTGGAACCACGTGTGACCCATAATAATCATGTTAAGCTTCTAGTTTGAATGTGTAAAGAAATTATCTCATGTTATGAACCACACATAGGGTAAAGAAACCATGCTACTATTCCACACTATGTGTGTTATAGAAGCCAAGACAATATCCTAGCCAGCATCTACCTTGACCACACAACAAATCCTTGTTATATCCATAATGGGGCATGGTATATAACATTGACTTGTTGGTTAACTACTTATTATTTTGGGTGTTGACCATAACCATATGTTCCTTCACAAAGTTTTGATTGTAAATATTCTAGGTTCCTAATGTGGGTTTCTTCCTCAGTTTGATTTAACACTCTTCATGCAATGGATGTGCAATGGTTTTATTTGGCTTTTGTTCGATCGTAGTCATAGTTAGAGATAAAAGCTAGTTTTGATGAATGGCACAAAATGAGGTTTTCCACCTTTATGTAAAATCACCACACATATTTTAACTTTGATCCCAAAAACTAGCCCTATGCAAAGTACAATTCATATTTTCAAGTACAAAACGGTTGATTGAAATTCATACATACATAAAAAAAAAATCCCTTAGTGCTTAAGTTACTCTTTTAGATCTTTTTGAATCAAGTGATGGATGTGCAATGGTTGTATTTGGATTTTTTTCAATCATAGTCATAGTTAGAGGTAAAACCTAGTTTTTATGAATGGCACAAAATGAACTTTTCCACCTTTATGTAAAATCACCACACATATTTTAACTTTAATCCCAAAAACTAGCCCTATGCAAAGTAAAATTCATATTTGCAAGTACAAAAAGGTTGATTAAAATTCATACATACATATAAAGTTTTGCTCTTACTGCTTGAGTTGCTCTTTTATCTCTTTTCTAATCAAGCAATGGATGTGCAATGGCTGTATTTTTCTTTTGTTTGATAATAAGCATAGCTAGAGGTAAAACCTATTTTTGATGAATGGCACAAAATGATCTTTTCCACCTTTATGAAAAATCACCACACAAATTTTAACTTTGATTCAAAAAACTATCCCTATGCAATGTACAATTCATATTACAAGTACAAAAAGTTGATTGAAATTAATACATGCATACAAAATTGTTTTGTTGTTAGTTCTTGAGTTACTCTTTTAGCTCTTTTCGAATCAAGAAATGGATGTGCAATGGTTGCATTTGGATTTTGTTCGATCTTAGTCATAGTTAGAGGTAAAACCTAGCTTTGATGATTGGAAAAAAATGAGGTTTTCCACATTTATGCAAAATCACTACTTATTTTAACTTTTATCCCAAAAACTATCCCTACGCAAAGCACAATGTAAATTTTCCAAACCCTAGGTGACTATTGTCCTTTGCTTCTTTATTAAATAAATCATATCTTGAATTTACTCAATAACAAAAACAAAAAATGTGAGCATGCATCAATCACACAGATAGCTGGAAAATACAACGAAAGCAAAAAACACGAAACATGAAATTTTTCCTTCAAATCAACTTATCATTATTGACTCAAAAGTCAAGGACACCTCAAAAATGAGGTATTATTCCTACTAAATGAGAAAACTGCAAAACATATCTAAGAAACTTGCGGTACAACTCTGTCCATATGAATTTATGTATTTTAAGGTACTGTTTGTACGGTTGTATGGATCCGTACGGTTTGTTCGTACGACTATATGGAATTCACGACGTGGATAGATCTACAACCTACAATCATTGTTGGGATTCTCTTCTCACTATTGCACTATTTTCTCCTTTCCTTGGCCTCTTTCTTCGCCTTCAAACAAAACTATCTTCGTGAAGAATGAATGTGTATTTTCCCTCTACCTTGACTTTCTTTTATACTTTAGCTAAAACCCTAATATACCTAAACCCTAATATCTTGGTGAGATCAATGGTTGAGATTAGTATAAATCACTAATACATTAAAAATGCACTTTATTAGACTCAACAACTAATTAAAAGACTTCCACTTTATAAATAAAGTGAATTACAAAATAAATTTGACTTGGACGACTTCATGCACGTTTGACAAAAAACCTATGTGGAAGTTCATGTCGAAGCTACAAACATCAACACTGCCTCTTAGCAAGTAATTAATTATGAACCAATCCAAGTTTTCCCCTGAATGATTCAAACTTCCCTTTTTCTAAGGGTTTGGTAAGAATATCTACAACATGTTGATTTGTGGGTAGATAATGGAGCTTCATTACTCCTTTATAAATTCTTTCTCGAATGAAGGATACTTGATCTCTATGTTCTCAGACCTATCATGAAATACTGGATTCTCAAAGAATTTGGTACAAATATAATTATCACAGTAAATGACTATGGGATCCAACTCCTAATCAAATAATCATGCTTGTAACTTGCAAATCCAGATGGATTCAAAACTATCGGTATTAGCTACCATATACTCTTCCTGTGTTGAGCTAAGTGTCATTGAAGTGTGCTTCATGTTGAACCAAGATAGCATCGTTGATCCAAAGTCATGAGGTTCTCTTCATGTATATTTCATTTCCTTCCTAATCTGAGTCTTTATACCCCTAAAACTTCACCTCACCATCTCCAAGATATCTCATCCCACACTCCATTGTTCCTCTCAAGTATCTGAGAAAATGTTTTGCTACTACTTGTTGATGGGTTCGAATGGTCTGTCAAGCAGATGAGGGAGAACTCCCTATGACAAGTCCCAATTAGAACCACTCTCATTTGGGATGGCGTTTTTGACCAGATTTTGGCATGGTTACCAATCTAACTAATATGCTATCTAAATATGAATCTAAGAACTGAAGGTTCTCATATGAACTGAAATTCTAAAGAATTACTTCTAAGCTAAGATGATTATCTATAGTACTAAGATGCACTTATACTTTACTCTAACCTATCTTGATCATGAGAAAACTAATCGATAAGTGTAGTGAAACATTTGTATTAATTGCGCATAAATAATTCATACAAGCAAGAAACATGAAAGCTTGACAATACAACTAGTTAGACACAAATAATTGGTTCACTAACTGATTATACTGTTGTTTCACTTGAAATGAAAATTATGGTAATTGTAAACACATGATGATTAGATTAGAAGCAGTTCATAAAACCAATTTTCACATATAACAAAGATAAACATGCATAAATAGAAAAATATTATCCATACACATTAACACCACAATATTCAAAAAGTCTTTCTAATTCCAATTAACTTGCAGTAATAGTATTGTCATGTTAAATATGAAAACAAAAATCCCTCTTCCTTTTACATTTGTCTGATTTATAGAGAACATACAAAATTTTCACATTCCTCTAACTTCTGAACGGTCAGGGTCCTGAAGAGACGCTTCAATTCCCTTTCCTAATTAAGAAATTACAATAATTATGAGGGAAATGATTATTCTGCAAAAAATTCAATTACAATGAAATCATTAGGTGAGCCTTGGCGGTTGCAATTTTTCATTTATGAAGGTATTTCAGGTACTGAATTCATTGAGTATACTATCCACCCAATGTAGCCACGTTCTTTTAAGGCCTATCTCATTGTTGCATATGGGTGTGATGATTTTCGTCTTCAAGCTTTGCTCAACACGTCGCATGAAATATTGAGTTAGAAAGATCAAGACAACATGTTGTATTAATATTTCTTCTATAACCTCTGTGTTGATTTCACCGATTATTTCAATGGATTTCATATTGAGGTACCTTTTTCTCTCAACATATTCGACCATTTTTTGGATCGACAACGCCTTTTCAAGATCCCTCAGAGGATCCATTTTGAACCATGAGAGTAGACTATCTTTGTACTTCCATAGCTCTTTTCTCATTGTGATGACCTATTCCCGTGTTCTCTATATATCTGCAATAGTTTCTATTGTTGTACTCAACAATCAGTGATCTCAGATTCTTTGCTTGTTTGAGTACATAGGCAGGGTCTTGGGGAAGATTTGTTGGACATCTTTCCATTATGTAACCTAGTTGTAGGATTCAAGGGATTTTTGATATTTTTCATGCATTTCTTCAATGAGTTTCAAAGTTCTTCATTTTTCTCAGCATCCTCTATTTTTATAGCTTCCAGAGCAACTGTCTAGTTTTGGCTTTCTTCCACTACTTTCTTTAGGATATCATTCTCATGTTGTAGTCTCTTAACTTCATTTTCACTTCTTTCATTGAAATCTCTCATTTAGGAGAGTTCTCCTTTAAGTCGCATGGATTCATGGTCATGTGTAGATCTGAGTTTTTCCACCTCATGTAGATGAGCCCATTGGTTGAGGGTGATTGTTTCGTTGAATTTCACCTTCATCTCTTTGTCCTGAATATGAAGTTTTCTTTCCACCTCCTCTTTATGGATTTTCTCCATTTTATGGGTTTCCCTCTTGTATTCACTAGCCATGCTCTCTTTGATGTTTTTGAGGGTCACCTCCAACTCAGTGATATTGGATTTAGCAACAGTTAGAGCCCCTACAACCTCATGGACCAACACAATGTTCACACTAGAAAAAGAACTAAGTGTCAAGGATTATTGTAATGTGTTATCCTTCAGGTTCGGTCCAACTTTCCATTTGATGCTCCTTTCAGGAGTTTGCTGGCTTACATTGAATTTTCTTCTTTTTCTCATTGGGGTTCTTTTCTCAATTTCTCTTGTTTTGTGGTTATAGTAGTAATCGCCCGCAACGACTACTACGGCTTCAAAACCAATTCCCTTAGAAGTGAGTGATATAATCCCTAGAATAGCGGCCAGTGGGGTGCATTACTCAATTGGGGCATTTATTATATCGGTGTCAAGACCTGTGGTCACAACAGTGGTACTAGACGTGGTTCTATCCTCTTTGGATTTGGCAAATTTAATTCTATCTTCCTCTTCCTTCTTCCTAGCCCTTTCCTGTGCAGCGAGGGCCATTTGTTTTGTGTTATATATTCCTTCTTTTCCCTAACTACTTTCTCCTGAGGAAAGGTTTGTAGTTTGGGTTTTTTCTAGTGTAACTTGTTTCTCCTTGGCTTCCTTTTTCTTCATCAGTTGGTATCTCTCTTCGACCTCTTCAACTTTCCTAGATCATTTTGCCTTGTTTTCCCTCCTTTTCTCTTCCTTTGACTTTAGTCTTTCTTTATCTTCGAGGAGTAGGACTTTGAAATTCTCTAGCCTTAGGGATCTGTCTTGTTCTTCTTCTTTCTTTAGCTTCTCTCGGTGTACTTTGGTGGTGATCCTTTCCACCGCTTCTTCAAAACTTAAAGCTCCCTGAAAAACATCTTCAGCGAACTTGGATTCATGCATGATCATGTGTTCATAAACCACATTTTGAGGATCATGAGATTTGGGCTCTCTGGTACAAAGATACAATTACTTCATAGTTTCTGCTTCCTTTTCTTCTTTGTTTTTTTTTTTTTCTGTAGGGAAAACGAGACTATATGAAGGGGAAAAATAGGCCAATACTTTTTGTTCTTTTCTAACAGGTAAGCAATGGCTCCTTTCTCCATAGTCTAATATGTTATTTCTATGGCTAGTAACTTATCGGGCACATACTTGGGAAGCATGTGTGGACGCCCTGTGGCCCCGAAAATCCTGAAAAAAGGTATATTATTTCTTCATATACCAGTCTCCAATTCCCCTTAGGGCCTTGATGGCACCTAAAGAAATCCTATGCGGGAAAAGACCAAATATGGTCTTGTCCAGGGGGGTATTGTAGTCCTGGGAATAATGGCAAGCATTCAATAGAGAGACTACATTGGAACGCACATCAGTGCACACACATCCCAAGAAATAAGGAGATAAATGTGGGGAAGGAATTCCATTCCGCTTGCTTATTCCTTATTCATGAGTATAAGTACATAGGAGAAATGGTTGGAGCGGTTGTACCTGCTCCAACTAATCATTAGTCTAGTTCATTTTAGGCATTTACCCTTTGTTACATGCATTTATTTGGTTATTTCCTCTTTATTACATATGAATATGTATTAATATCTACTGTATGATGACAACGGCCTAAGAGGCCCCTACAACATCTCCCCCGCACTCAAAACCTTGCTTGTCCCGAGTAAGTGTGTAGATAGCTAGTGACCTATTATTCTTTGGCCTTTCTCTTCAATCTGGTAGATTCTTGTGCAGTCGGTGAGTCTCACAGTTCTTTTCTCCCACCCAACAATGGTCCTCTTGATCCTATTGTTGAAATTCTCTTTGGTTCCTCAGAGTGGTGAGTGGCTCGTCCTGAGCTCATATCGCACCTACACAACACACTACAGTGGAGCTCCATGGTTCAACCAACCTACCATTTCTCTGCTCTGGATTCTGAGGTCACAACATAGGAACTATTCTGTAATTTTTATAATAGGGGGCTCAATCATTTCAATTTTCTTATCATCATCTTTTCTTTAATCTCTCATGTGTGTGTATGTGAAAATATATCTCTCTTGGATGCTTTTAACCGTTTCCGACATGTTCATCATCAATGCTCTCTCTATGTGCTCACTACTTGTTGCTCGTTGATCTTGTCTTCCTGTTGCTCTTTAATATTATTTTGTTGTTGTCTCTAAATGTATGAAGTCTTCAATTACATGAAGGATGATTGATTATGACTCAATTACAGTGCACAAGCTGCATGTTGTCGACTAGGAAGTAACTATTGTCGACAAGAACCCGAACTCGTTGACTAACGACCGATGTACCTTACAATAGTAGAGGGAATCGCCTACCTTCAAAGAAGACACACATTTAAGCCCCTCCTCCTTTCTGCTATGATTCATATTTTCAATATATCTTTACTAAACATATTCGATTTTGAATAAATATATTCGATTGAGTCGACGACTATTCTTGAACTCGACTAGACTAGCCGAAAGGCGTATACCTATTGGAAATGGGCACATTTAATACATTTTTAATCTTTAATGCGGTTTTTATGGACATGATCAAATGTAGATAGAATATTCTTTGTCATCACACTAAATGGAGGGTTCTGATTTGAAATATTAACTTCCTTGCTTTTATAAAGGCGTACGTTTCTGTGTTTACTTTTTCACATTTACTTAATCTGATTAAAAATTTAATATCTTGTACAATTGATTGACATGTTTATGTAATTAGCAATGGAGTATGTGATTAGGAATGGAGTATGTGAAGTGCTTCACCTTATTTACTACCTGTAAAATTGGTAGCACGTTATTTACCACTTGTAAACTTGGGTGCTCTTCATGTTAATCTTCGTGGGATGTGGATCTAAACGCTGGACACGTTATTTACCAGTGCGCACTTAACATAAATCTTTGTGGAATGTGGATCTAAACGCTCAACACGTAATTTACCTTAATCTTGGTGGGATGTGTGGCACGTTATTTACCAGCGCGCACTTCACCTTAAATGCTAGGAAGCCAACATTTAATGGCTTAAATGCTAGGAAGCCAACATTTAATGGCTACGTGGTGTCGATTTCTTGCCTAGTTTATGGCCACACTTCCAACCCGTTTGTGCCATGTCCGCACCCTGACCATTAGCCATTTTTGTAGTTGTAATTGCAGATCCACATTGCACTTCGAGCAAGCTCGTATAGAGGAGAATATTGAAGCAGAATCACAGAGGAGAAGGACCATAGAGGAAAGGAGGAAACAATCTTAAAGGCACATCATCAGCATCAACATCCACAAAGAGGTTAGAAAAAAATGTTCTCTGCATTTTCTTTGGTTTTCTGGTTAGCAATACATGGATTTTAAATTGCATGTGCGCCCTTGTCCGTTCTCTGCATTTTCTTTGGTTTTAAATTGCATGTGCGCCCGTTTGTTCTCTTCATTTTCTCAGCCTAGTAATTAGTGATCTTTTAATGGCTGAGAGTTTTTATTGTGCGGGGAGTGTTATCAGTGGCCGATACCTTTCGGCGTTCTCCAGCCACGAGTCGCTGGCAGCTGGTGAACACCGAAACACACATAGGGCTGGTGAACGCCAAAACGTCGAAACGTGGCTGGCGGCTGGTGAACGTCGCAAAGTGGCTGGCGGCTGGTGAACGCCAAAACGTTTGGCTGCATTAGGTTGATAAATGGAACGCGTGGGCATCAGACGGCTGGTTCAGAAACAGAACGTGGGCATTTATTTAGATGCCACGGTTTAATCCTACTTAATCATTTAAACGTGGCAATTACATATCCGTACAGTAATTTTTTAATGTGATTAGGTAAATGTTAAAAAGTAAACATGTTAACGGATGCCTTGATAAATGCAAGAAAGTTATGAACAATAAATCTGACCCATTGATTTTGGAGGACG
>SNQJ01S0002248.1:27449-79258 GCA_010110895.2 Picea sitchensis
ACCCAACAAATTCAATGGGTGCTTTTGATCCGACAAAAATCTTCGCAGAATTCGATTCTCTTTGTGTGGCTTTATTTCTTTTCATGTGCAGGATTATGCTCCATCCAACAACCATCCAATGAACATCCGCGAACAATCTTCAAGTGTTGAGCAGCATACACAAGCAAACTCTCACTCTGCATCAACATAGCAATCAACAAGTATCCACCGTTATTCACGAGCAACGAGCATCCACCAGCATCTGCAACCAACAATCGTCAAGAAATTTGTATATCTTCCTCTTCTTATTTCTCTATTTTTTCAGGTTCAGACCGAGCAGCAATCGACAAGAAATTTTCAGATCTTCTTCCATCAACGAACAATGAACCATGAACAATGAAAAATTTTCTTTCTGTTCTGATTCTTCATTCCATTCATCTTTTGCAAATTCAAGAATCCACTAGCACCATCCATGCAACTTTTCTTTGTGCGGGCTATCTTTATCAACGTCCACAAACAACTGTGGGTTTATCTTTAGCACCAGCAACATCCACTAACAATGATTAATTATGGATTGGCATTCTCGACCAGGCAACCGAGAACAATCAACAATCTTTCACGCAACCTCCACATTCTGAGGGCATCTTCGATATTCAGCAGCATCACTTTTCTGATTGTGGATTCTTCGTTTCTTGTCTTCTTTTGCAGACTTCTTCAGGCTCTCCCCCACCAGAAAAAGGATTGCTCCAAGATCATCGTAATCCAGGGAATAACGACAAGCATTCAAAGCATTCAATTCAAAAAGAGAGAAAATACATTAGAAAGTGCATACACATCCCAAGAAAGAAGGAGACAAATGTGGGGAAGGAATTCCATTATGCTTTCTTATTCCTTATTCATGAGTATAAGTATACATTATGCTTTCTTATTCCTTATTCATGAGTATAAGTATATAAGAGAAATGGTTGGAGCGGTTGTAAGTGTTTCAAATAATCATTAGTTTAATTCATTATAGGCATTTACTCTTTGTTAGATACATTTATTTGGTTATTTCTTCTTTATTACATATGAATATGTATTAATATCTAATGTATGATGACAATGATGACAAGGGTCTAAGAGGCTCCTACAACACAGGGCAAGAAAATAATCACAAATCTCGTAATAGAAATGTAGTAAACTTGAGAATGTAGAAAACTTGGTCAGAGTTAACAGGAATGTAGGAAACTTCTTTTTCAAAAATTTCTTGATCGTGATACAATGTATCTTCTTGTATTTCATCACTTGTTGATTCAAAAATCAGTTTACATAATCCTTGACCTTTGACTATCTTGGCAGGCATAATATCCAAGTCATATTCTTGTAAGGGTGTTATCCAATTAGCTCTTTTTTCTCCCAGATCCTTTTGTACCAAGAGATTGTTAACAGTGGGATAAGGGACAATAACCTTTGTCTTTGATTTGAGAAAGAATGACATGAATTGTTTTACAGCTTTGAATACAACATAGGATTGCTTGTCCACTTATGGGTAGTTTAATTCATCCGTGTCGTGGTTCTTTTGTGTTAGAACAACTGCAAATGCGATGTCAGAAGCAAAGGTGTAGAGAATGAAATATCGACTCAAATCAGGACTTAGTAAAGCAGGCACTTGCACTATGTTTTCTTTGATCTTATTAAAAAAAAAATCTTTAGATTCCCATTTTAATTCCGCATTCTTTTTTATCATGTCCTGCATGGGTTTTACTATTTCAACAAAGTTATGGATTAATATTCTCACAAAATTTATTCTCCCCAGAAAAGACTACATAGATTTCTTGTTATGAAGGGGATAAATCTTGGCAATAGTTTCAGTTCTTTCAGGTTCAATTCTCATGCCATGCTTAGAAAATATGAACCCTAACAATGTTTTCTCATCAACTGCAAAAATAGATTTTTTAGGATCGAGAGAAATATCGTATCTTCTGCACCTATTGAAAACTTTCCCCAAACGGGTTATATGGTCTTTTTTATCCCTAGAGAAGATAATGACATCATCTAGATATACTACAACACAATCTACAAGCAGTCCTTTGAAGGCAATGCCCATTTCTCTTTGGAAAGTTGCTCCAATGTTGATCAGACCGAATGGCATCTTCCTGTAAGCATATGTTCCCCATTTAGCCAAAAGACACTCTTTAGTTGATCATCATGGGAAACTAGTACTTGATTATATCCAAAAAAACCATATAAAAGGGAGAGCATTTCAGAACCAGATACGTATTGCAAAATTTTCTCCATAGGGGGCACTAGGTAGTTGTCTTTCTATGAGGCTTTGTTCACATTCCTGAAGTCAATACATAGCCTCATATCTCCAGTATTTTTCCTCACTAGTACCAGGTTAGAGATCCATTGAGTATGTCTAGCTGTGAATATAATATTACCAACTAACAACTTGTTCAACTCTGCTTTGACCTGAGGCTCAAGAATGGGATGCATCTTCCTCAACTTTTGTTGAAAAGGTTTTCGTTTAGGCTTCATTAGAATAACATGCTATATGATTTTGGTGTCATACGTCTTGAGGTCTTCATATGTCCATGTAAAGATATCTTTATATTCCTTGAATAGTTTGATGTAAGCTTGTTTTTCTTCAGAAGAACAACCCTTTCCCAAGTTGATATTTCGAGGTGTAGTGCTTGTTCCCTGATTTATCACTTCAAACTTCTTTGATGAGTTGTTTGTTTTGTAGTTCATTTCTTTCTTGAACTTATCTTGCAAATCATAAAGCTTCTCTAGTCTGACTACATTTTTCGGGATATTACTGGTTGACCCCGATGATATTCTTGGTTGGGCTCGATCAGTAGTGTATGAATTCACCATTAGATCATGCTAACCTTCATCTATAACAAATTATTTGAAGGTATCTTTGAGGTGTAGAAAGATTGTAAGTTGTTGATCATCGTCAGAGACTCTCCAAATAGTGATGTTGTCGAGAATTGAAGGCATGTACAAAATTTCAACAAAGAAACTGTCATGCATCAATCTTTCTGAAGGTATCAATCTGGATGCAACGTTTGCTAGAAGATCAACATCACAGTTCAGTGAATGAGGAACATAAATAATATTGAATGCAACAAAAGCCTTGATGAGTTCCCATAACTCTAACTGATAATGTTTCAAATGACCTGAAAGATAATGGATGGTGTTTTCTTACCTGTCTTATGACAATTTCACAATCACCAAATACCTTAATTTTTTCATCTTTCAAATCTACTGCCTTTATTAATGCTTGTAGTAAAGATTCATATTCAACAGTATTATTGGTGCATTGGAATTTCAACCTGCATGCAATTAACGTTTTCCTTCCTTTTGGGCCTCTCAACATGCATCCAACACCTGTACCTTCTAAAGATTTGGATCCATCAAAATACAGTGTCCACATGTCAGGATTCTCTTTCTTTGTTTCAACAATTGATTTCAAAATTTCAAATTTTTTTGGGTTAGTGGGGTTAGTAAAGTTAATGAGCACCTCTTATCTATTCCTAGAAATTATGTTAGGTTGTACACTAGAGGAAATGTTATTCTGGTATGTTATAGTACAAATGGGCTCAACAATCTGAGTGCAATGAAGGATTTCATATTGTGTGTTAGATTCCGCAAAAGATGATGTTCCATATGTGTAATTCCAAAAAAATGTCTCATATGAGTAATTACCCAAAATTGAGTTGTTAAACATTACTAGCTCATCTGGGTTGTTCAGGTCAGTGACTACATGTTTCATATATCTCTCCCTGTCAATTCTGATTTGATTCATTTTACCATTGTAAGGAAGCCACAAATGAGACCAGTCAGTAGAGAAATAACCATTTAGCATAGAAGACCAATCCCAACTTAAAAGCATGCCATAATTATCACATATGTCTACTACAATTATATCAATAGTTTGATGAACTTTAGGACTAGCAGGCATCCTGATCAAAACATTTTTTAATTTCCCAATGAATTTGACTCGAGTTCTATTTAATTGAATAATCTGAATATCAGATGGTTCGGGTTTGAAATTAAGCTTCTCACGGAATTTGAGAAGCATGAAATTAGATTGAAGCTCATGAGTATACCATACAGTTATGAACATTCCCATTGAAGATTTCAAAAGTAATGAGGAATGGTGGGGTAGTAGATCTGGACCTCTGTCTGGTTAGGGATGCACTCGTGGCTACCTGACTCTTATATGGAGTATTGTTGCTAGATGAGCTTGTCTTGGTTGTTTCCCTTTTCTTCATAAAATTAATTTCTTTAGTGCCAATGGAATTTTTCCCATCTAGAGTTTTAAAAAAAAATCTTGAATTTGTGGGATCTTCATAAGCTCGAACAGGTAAATGTTGGCTTTGGTCGTCTTCATATCTTCTAGGAAATCATATTACAACTTGGCTAGGGGCATGGATAGAGCATTAGGTATGGTTTCTTGGTCATATGATTTGTGGTTGGAGGGTGTGTTTTTGGAAGGATTGGGAGTGGTGTTGGTTGAAGAATATGCGTGTTTGGTATTGGATGTGGTAGGAGTAGGAGGATTAGCAGTACTTGAGGTGCTATCTGAGGTCTTATTGTTGGCACTTCTTGTAGTTACAACATTCTGGGACATGTGTACTTCCACTTTTCTTCTTCCTTCACTTCATAAGTGATATCCCAGAAAGAATTCAGTTGTTTTTATTCAGTTTCTTGGGCCTCTTGGGGTTTTTCTTGTTATTCCTCGTTCTCCTCTTCTTCCTCCTTGACTTCAGTCATATTCTCTATTTCCCAATTTTGCAAAGCTTGGAAAATATATTCTATGTTAATTCCATCCACTTGAGAAGGATTGGTTTTATTAGTTGGTGGAGTGTTTTTATCTTTCTTAGGAGGGAACCTAAAGAATTTCTTCTGGATAGAATATCCTTCTCTGCCACTCTTCTTCAAATCTACCATTTCATTTGAGAGTTTCTTAACAATCCTCTGAAGAGTCTCCATGTCTGTGGAATCATAATTCTTCTTCTCTTCTGGGGTTCAGACACAATTGATTTACTTTTACCTTCATATTTGGATGATTCACTGCCAAGATTTCCTTTTAAACTCATCATGTTTTTTTCAACTTTAAGGGCTTCCTGGAATGCTTCTTCAAGGGTGGATTTTTCAACATTCTTAACAAACATTTCCATGGACATAGGTACACCAAAAGTATATAATTTGATGGAAACGTCTTCAACAGGTTTGGAGGCTCAAGGATTATGTCTCAATAGAGTAAGGAAGTGTTTATTATAATCATTCACCAGTTCTTTAGAATCCATTTTGACTCTTGACAGTTATAGGACAAGAGTTGTTGGTGTCTTGTTTTCTCCAAACTTCCTAAGGAAGATAGTTTTGAATGTTCTCCAGTGAATGATGGATGCTTCCTCTAAAGACAAGAACCATGTAGAGGCTTTGTTCTCAAATGTGAGTGGGAACAATCGACAAACGCCATCTTCGTGCCTAATGCTTTGGAGTCTTATTGAAAGTAAGAATTTCTTAATGTGGTCCTCTGTCGAATCTTTTCTGTCAGGGTCAAATTTTGGTAGAAATTTCTTAGGATGTCTAAGCATGGTATTCACAATTCCTGGTACAATGACTACATCAGGAACCAACCAAGGATGATAGTGAGTGGGGTTTTGATTAGCATTAGCCTCGACCATGTTTGGAGGTCGGTACAAGATTATCTGGAGCGGGTTGTTTTCAGGTTCTCCTTCGTGCTTCTCTTCTTCCTTAAAGTCTTCTTATGACTCGTTCCTTGGTGTGTGAGGTGGGGATTCAGGAGGAGAGGTAGATCTAGCACCGGCACCACCAACGAGTATGTAATTTTCAAGGTCAAAATTAGACGTTTCTTCAAAACCTAGTGTGTCATGAGGTACATGATATCCAGGGGTTCCGATAGAGGGATTTTCTTAATACGTGTAAGGATCGGTAAAGAAGGGATATTCACTGCGAGGATATTCCTGAACCTAAGGAAGAAAATAGTCGATGGGAGGTTGTCCCATCTATCTACTTATTTTTCTAGTTAAGACGTGGTTTACACGTTCCTGGGATTGCCTCAAAACGGTGTTAACCTCTAGGAGGGTTAATATGCAGGATTGAGTTGAAGAAAATGAGGACTCTGGATGAGTGGGAACACACTGAGTACTGGCATGAGCCGGTGTATTCACAACATACGACGAGGGAACTGTAACATGCTTAGAAAAAGGTGGATGAGAATCACTAGATAAGGGAGTGCTAACTTGCAGAGAAGAACGGGAAGGGTTTGTATTTCTCTTCACAACCATTCAGTTCTATGGCCCTCCTTCAAGCGTCGTTTATGTTGACGGGTCTAAAAGTATTGTCAAGAAGATGAGGGAGAATGTCCGATGGCAGGTCCCAATTAGACCCACTCTCTTTTGGGATGGCATTTTCGATCATATTTTGTCCTGGTTACCAATCTAACTGATATGCTATCTAAATATGAATCTGAGAACTGAAGGTTCTTAGATGAATTAAAATTCTAAAGAATTACTTCTAAGCTAAGATGATTATATATAGTAATAAGATGCACTTTTATTCTACTCTATCATATCCTGATCAGGAGAAAACTAACTGATAAGTGTAGTGAAACATTTGTATTACTTGCTCATAAATAATTCATACAAGCAAGAAACATGAAAGCTTGACAATACAACTAGTTAGACACAAATAATTGGTTCACTAACTGATTATATTGTCATTTCACTTGAAATGAAAATTATGGTAACCATAAACACATGAATATCATATTAGAAGTAGTTCATAAAACCAATTTTCACATATAACAGAGATAAACATGCATAAATAGAAAAATTTGATTCATACACATTAACACAACAATCTTCAAAAAGTATTTTTGATTCCAATTAACTTGTAGTAATAGTATTGTCCCTTCATATACAAAAACATAAATCCCTCTTCCTTTTACATTCATCGGGTTTATAGAGTGCAGATAGAAACTTTTCACATTCCTCTAACTTATGAATGATCAGAGTCCTAAAGCGACGCTTCAATTCCCTTTCCTATTTAATAAATTACAATAATTACAAGGGAAATGATTGTTCTTCAAAAAATTCAGTTACAATGAGATCATTAGGTGATCCTTGGCGGTTGATATTTTTCATTTATGAATGCCTTTCAGGTTTGGAAGTCATTGAATATACTGTCCACCCAATGTAGCCACGTTCTTTCAAGGTCTGTCTCGTTGTTGCAGATGGGAGTGATGATTTTCATCTTCAAGCTTTTCTCAACACGTCATATGAAATCTTGAGTTAGCAAGATCAATACAGAAGGTTGTATTAATCTTTCTTCTATAAAATTTGTGTTGATTTCACTGATTGCCTCAATGGATTTCATATTGAGGTTCCTTTTTCTCTGAACATCTTTGACCATTGATTGGGTCGACAACGTATTTTCAAGATCCCTCAGAGGATCCATTTTGAGTCGCGAGAGTAGGTTGTCCATGGACTTCCATAGCTCTTTGTTGGTTGTGATGACGTGTTCATGTGTTCTTTGTATATTTGCAATAGTTTCTATCCATGCACTCAATAGTCGGTGATATCGGATTCTCTGCTTGTTTGAGTACACAGGAAAGGTCTCGGGGAAGCTTTGTTGGACATATTGCCATTCTATAACCTGGTTGTAGGATTCAAGGGATTTTTTATATTTTTCATGCATTTCTTTTACATGTACGCTCAGTTTCCCTTGATTGGATATGGCCTTCAATATTTTTTTCAGAGCGTAGAAGAATATCTTCTATGAGTTTCGAATTTCTTCATTCTTCTCAGTAGCCTATGTTTTTATAGCTTCCAGAGAAACCATCTGGTTTTAGCTTACTTCTACTTCTTTCTTTAGGATATCATTGTCTTTCTATAGTCTCCTAACTTCCTTTTCACTTCTTTCATTGAAAGCTCTTATTTCAGACAGTTCTCCTTTAAGATGCATGGCTCCTCATCGTGCATAGCTCTTAGTTTTTCCACCTCATGTTGATGAGCCCTTTGGTTGAGGGTGATTGTTTCACTGAATTTCACCTTTGGTTATTTGTTTTATATCTGAAGTTGTCTTTCCACTTCCTATTTGTGTATTTTCTCTGTTTGTCAGGTTTCCCTCTTGTATTCACTAGCCATGGTCTCTTTGATGTTTCTAGGGTCGCCTCCAACTCAGTGATCTTGTCTTTTGCAACATCTAGTGCCCCTGTGACCTCATGGATCGAAACAATGTTCACACCAACAAGATAAATAAGTGTTGAGGATGCTTGTAATGTGTTATCCTTCAGGTCCAGTCCAACTTTCCATTTGATGCTCCTTTCAGGAGTTTCCTGGATTACATCGAATTTTCCTCCTTTTCTCTTTGGGGTTATTTTCTAAATTTATCTTGTCTTGTTTCTATAGTAGTAATCACCCACAGTGACTAATATGCCTTCAAAACCAAGTCCCTTAGAAGTGAGTGACAAAATCCCTGGGATGGTGGCCAGTGGGGTGCATTCGTCAATTGGGGTGTTGATTAGATCGGTGTCAAGAACCGAGGTGACAATAGTGGTACTAGACATGGTTCTATCCTCTTTGGCTTTGACAGGCTTAATTATGTCTTCTTGTTCCTTCTTCCTGGCCCTTTTCTGTGTAGCCAGGGTCGTTTGTTCTGTGTTTGTTGTTCCTTCTTTGCCCGAACTACTTTCTCTTGAGGAAAGGTTTGTAGTTTAGGTTTTTTCCAGTGTGGCATGTTTCTTCTCAGAATCATTTTTCTTCATCAACTGGTATCTATATTTAGCCTTTTCATCTTTCCTAGCTCGTTCTGCCTCTTTTTCCCTCCTTTTCTCTTCCCTTGACTTTAGTCTTTCTTTATCTTTGAGGAGTAGGGCTTTGAACTACTCTAGCCTCAGGTCTCTGTCTTGTTCTTCTTATTTCTTCGACTTCTCTCAGGTCACTTCGGTGGTGATCCTTTCCACTGCCTCTTCAAAAATTAAATCTCCCCAAAATTCCTCTTCAACGAACTTGTATTCATTCATGATCCAAGGAGATAATCTAACAGCCTTCATGTTTTCATAAGCCACATTTTGAGGATAATGAGATTTGGGATCTCTGGTACAAAGACATAATTCCTTCATAGTTTCTACTTCCTTTTCTGGTTGATTTTTGCTCTGTAGGGAAAACAATCCTATATGAAGGGGGAAAATAGGCCAATACTTTTTGTTCTTTCTGACAAGTAAGCAATGGCTCCTTTCTCCACAGTCTGATATACTATTTCTTTGTCTTGTAACTTATCGAGAACATACTTGGGAAGCAAGTGTGGAGGCCTTGTGGACCCGAAAATCCTGAAAAAGGTATAGTATTTCTTCATATACCAGTTTGCAATTCCCCTTAGGGCCTTCATGGCACTTGATGAAATACTATGAGGGAAAAGACCAAATATGGCCTTGTGCAGGGAGCAAGAAAACAATCACAGATCTCGTAAAAATGTTTTTTACAGTTGACCTCCCATGATTGAGAATAATATAAATAGTTGGGGCCATGATCTAGGGTCTAGGCCCAATTTAAAATAGGGAATGAATTGGATGAACAAACAACATCTATGAGATATGATGACATGTAGAAGCCATGTTTTTTCATACCTTTGGGGTCTTGAGCCTGATTCGCTATGCTAAAAGATAGAATGCTTTCCCAATTGAAAGCTTGGCCCTTCTTGACCACTAAGTAAGCCATGGGAAACCATTCCATTCTAAAATGGGTGCTCATTTCCTCACCATAAAGTATGTAGATCATTGTGTTTAATATTTTGTAAGGGATTTTCAAGTATCATCCAGGGACATTCCTTTTCCCATTTTTCACCAGTCATTTTTCATCATAGAAACAATCTTCCATTAGTGTTTCAAAATCTTCGTGCTCGGCCCCAAACTCGTCTAGGAATGACTTATTTAGAGAAACCATGGGTTCTGGAGTCTTGTATCTTGCTTGGAAATATTTTTCTTTGTGTGACGCAATGGGGAGACCCGAAGCATTGACTATTAATCTTGTATCCTTCTGCAGATATGCAAAACACCACCTAGCAACGTCATTGTAATGGAATAGCTTTGGGTGAGTAGCTATCATGTGAATGTCACTTTTGATAATGTACCTGTATTCGTCAATGTCTGGGTCATCAGGTGGAAACCTTTCATTCTGGAACATATCCAGAATCTCATCATAACTAAGGTAGTGATCCATGTCGTCTTAGTTTTTGGTATCAGAAAGATTGAAAGATTCTGGGACAAAGACAAGAACATGTGTGCCAGAGGTGTTGATTTTTTTTCTTTCTTGTCAACATCTAGGACATTTTTAAAAAACCACCTACGTGAAGACAAAAAATGAGCGATTAAGAGAACAAACAAAGTGATCTAGATAATAGTTATTCAATAATGCAAAAGAACTTACTAATGGACCAGAGACAGTAATAAATGAAAAAAGAGGTTAGACCTTCATCGATACAATGCCTATTTTCCTTAGTGAGGATGTAGACAAGTGATAAAAAGATTAAGTTTTGATAGCGTTTAAACATTTCCAAATTTGCTCCACTCTTGAGTGCAATTAATGAATAAGTGCATTATAGATTAGACTTGGTCAGAGGAATATGTAGTTATATGAATGTAGTGGCAGGCGGTGTAGAGGTTATGATTGTTAACTAAATCACTAGAAGAGCGAGGCTGATGAGCGGACAAGATTGTCGACATGTTGTCATCGTCGGTAGTTTATGGTGGTAAGCTATGTTAAACATGATCGTGAATGATCCTCCAATGACGACAACTCTCAGACACATCATTAAATCTTAATGGGAATAATTAACGATTGGTAATAAATTTTAATGCTCACAAATCCAAATAATCAATAGAAATATTCTTTTGGATTATAGTGATAGGACGTTAAGTAACCGTGTGGGGAAGGTAGAGGATAAGCCTGAGATCAATGGCCACAAAATGGTTCGGCGATCGTTAAGTTGATCTCAGTCATAGGATGGACTAGAGTTTTGGTCATCGATGATCTGAAGGAATAGAGTCACCATTGATGATGCGTAGGGAAATAAAAAAATGTGCGCTAAGAGTTTTACCAACGACAATAAATTTTTGTTGAAAAGGACCAGCCAAAAAAAGTGTGCCATGTGTGGGTACGAGGGTGGTATTATGAAATGACTGGGAGATGGGACTTGTACGAGTAATCATGTGACATGGATACATGATCCAATCCCATCGAGCCTCTTCGATTATGACATGGATTTGTGAAAAGGGGTGTGTTGTCATCGGTGATGCAAGATGAACACATGAGAAATCGTTTTGACCAATGTTTTCTCCCAACAATGATGTTATGATGTGTCAACATTGGGATTTGGAAGTGAAGGAAACATAGATTGAGAAGAAGGCATGACAACACCAAGATTAAGAATAAGATCGAGTGAAAAAAAAGGGATGGGGTAAATTCTGAATGGCGATCTACCAAGGGTCCAGAATGATGAACTTTGAAGGCTAGCGAAAAGATTATTCAATTTGTTTCAGATGGTCATATGCATGGGATCAAGGTTGTATGTGAAAAAATGATCAAGTGAGTAAAGAGTAGTATCTTGTAGAAAATTTTGGTAGTACATGCCTCCACCAAAAATGATAGTTTTAGTGGGGCTATTGTGTTCTCACAACACTACCCAATGCTCATGCCTCAACTCCACCATGGAATGGCTCAAGGTATTCACTACAAAACAAATATTTGGCCTAGTGTTGACTAGATACATCAAGGAGCCTATCATCTTCCTATACAATGTGGGATCCACTATATCTGAATCTGAAGTAGTGACCTTCTTCAAGTTAGTGATCATAGGCATGGCCATGGGTCTGCAGTCCTCCATTCAAAATCTCTTTAGGATCTCAATTGCATACTTACCCTGCCCAAGGAAAATATCCCCTGGTCTCTACCAAACCTCCAACCCCAAGAAGTAATGCATCATACCAATGTCCTTTGTCTTGAACTCAGTGTCCATATCTTCCTTGCACCCTACTATGAGCTTCTTTGATCCTGTAAGGAATAGGTCATATACATACAACTCCAAAATGTACAAATCATCCTCAACAAATATGAAATATAAGTTGGAATCTACTTCACTTTTGGTGAATCCCATACTCTGCAGGTATCCATCGATCCTAGAATAACATGTTCTCAATGCCTACTTGAGTCCATACAAGGAATTTTTCAACCTGAAAACATGGGACTCCTTCCCACTTATCTCAAATCGTTGAGGCTACTCTATGTACACTTCTTCCTCAATTATCCCAATGAGGAAGGTTGTATTTACATCCATATGATGTATCCTCCATCCCATACTGGAGACTAAGGACATCACTGCTCTAATGGAAGTGTACCTAGTGACTGGAGAGAAAATATCCTCGTAGTCCACTCCCTCCTTCTAGGAGAAGCCTCTTGGAACAAACCTCTCTTTGTACTTCTTGATGATTCTATCTACAACATGCTTGATCTATAGAGCCACCTGGAACTCACCACTCACTTCCCATTCAGTCTTGGTACAATGTCCCATACATCATTCTTCCTGATGGAGGTGTATTCCTCCATGATGGCATCCCACCATACCTGATAGTCTACTGCCTCCTGATAACTAGAAGTCTCGGAATATATGATGTTTCTCATTAATTCCATGTAGTTTGGAAACTTCTTCGAAGGTTTTCTCTCCCTAAATGTGATCCTAAGGGCCTCAACGTACTCCTGAGCATCCCTTAATGTCTAAGTGAACCATCGAGATCCCTTGATAGAATTGGAGGGACCCAATGGATCCTCCTAATCACTTGAAGGTTGTTTCCTTGAACTTAAATCCGTTGGTGACCTAGGATGTACATGAATATAAACTAGACAACCAAAAATGTGAAAATGACTCACCTCTAGTTTCACATAAGTGAATGCCTCCGTTGGTGTCGTGTCCTCCAAGATCTTGTGTAGACACATGTTCTAGATGTAGACTATTGTGTTGCATTCTTCTACCCAAAGAAACATTGACAAGTCTTGGTCATGAATCATTCCCTTAGCAATCCCTATGATGGATCGATTTTTCTTCTTTGCAACCCCATTTTGTTGTGGGTTGTATGGAATAGTTAACTCCCTCTTGATCCCTGCCTCCTTGCAAATACCCTCAAACTTCTTGTAGGTATACTCTCCCCCATTTTTTAATCTCAAGACCTTGATCTTCTTCCCTATCTGGTTCTCAACTAGGCCTTTGAACTCCTTGAACATGCTCAAGACCTCATCCTTGGTATTTAATAAGTAGATCTATGTCTTACAAGAGAAATAATTGATGAAGGAAACATAGTACATGCTTCCTATAACCGATGCTACTGACATTGGTCCACAATCATATGAATGACTAGATTAAGAAGGGAATGGTACCAACTCTTGCTACTGGGTACTTGGAATCATCACCAAGTTCAAATCGAACTCTTGAATCCTACTCTATTATACTTGAAAATAACTCTCATGTTGATGTCATATTCCTAGATGCTCCACTATCCACATATCAAGCATTCTACAGAACAATATCAGTAGAAAGTAAAGATACCATCGAGAAGTGTTTCTCACACTTGGAGGAAAACTCACTCATCTAAGTTTCAATAGAGGTTGCTAGCTGATGTTGTTGCTTCCCTTTACCTTTCTTCTTGTCTGGAAAAATTCATGCTTAATTCCCTTTCTTATGATATATGAAGCACTTTATTTTACTCAAGTCCTTCTTCCCTATCTGTAAGGATGAATCATCACTCTTTCCCTTACCCTTGATGGTTCCTTTACCTTTTCCCTTCTTTGTTTGACCAATTAAGGCATGGTTACTGTCACCTCCATTTATGTTTCCCTTTGAATCCATCTAAGTTTCCTCCTAGATACATTCATCCCACAGTATTTCTTAGGACGGAAGGTTTTCTCGAGCACAAAATCCTTGGACAAATGTTTCCCATTGAGGTGAGAACCCATTCAGTGCCTTGTTTACTAGATCTTTGTCTTCAACCTTCTCCCCAAATGTAACAAGATGGTCATGAATTTGTGTGACCTTCATTAGGTAACTATTAATGATGTCTGATCTAGTCATCTTAACCAATATGAGTTTATTGTGAAATATCATCTTCTTGTTAATGTTCTCACTCTAGTAGAGGCTTACCAGTGCATCAAACATCTCCTTAGAAATATTCTTCTCAAATGTGTGAGGGATCAAGTGATATTTAACAGAATCCATGATCATCCACTTAGTTTTTACCTCCTTCTTGTTGTGGGCTGCCAACTATTGCGGATCTATTGGTGATGTCACCATGTATTTTACAATGTCCCATAGATCATTCTCTTCCAATAAGAGAGTAAACCTAACCTTCCAATATAGAAAATTAGAGGCACCATCCAATCTATCCTTGAATATGAGGTTAGTTGATGCCATCTCTGATCTGCACTCAAATTGCTACTCTTTGATCTTTTAATCAAAGTAGCTCTGATACCATGTAAATTTTCCAAACCATAGGTGATTGTTGTCCTATTCTTGTTTATTAAATAAATAAGATATCAAATTTACTCAATAACGTAAATAAAAATATGAGCATGCATCAATCACATAGATGGTTGGAAAATACAACGAAAGCATAAAACATGAAACACAAAATCTGTCCTTCAAATCATCTTATTATTAATGACTCAAAACCTACAAGGACACCTAAAAAATGAGGTTTTCTTCCTACTAAATGAGAAAACTGCAAAATAGGTTTGAGAAACAAGCGGTATGACTATGTTTGTACAATTGTATGGACTGTATGGTATTGTTTGTACTATCTATCCATGCAACCGTACTAAATTCACTACGTGGATAGATATGCAACTTGCAATCACTACGGGGTTGTTCTTCTCACTATAGCATTGTGTTCTCCTTTCCTCGGCCTCTTTCTTCACCTTCAAAAAAAATTGTCTTCATGAAGAATGAATGTATCTTTTCCCTCTACCTTGAAATTCCTTTATACTTTAGTTGAAATCCTAATCTACCAAAACCCTAATCTCTCGATGAGATCAACAATTGAGATTAGTCTAAATCACCAATGCATTAAAAATGCACTTTATTAGACTCAACAACTAATTAAAATACTTTCACTTTATAAATAAAGTGAATTACAAAACTGATTTTACTTGGATAACTTCATGCACATTTGAAAAAAAACCTATGTGGAAGTTCATGTCCGAGCTACAAAAATCAGCATACAATTCATATTTGCAAGTAAAAAAAGGTTGATTGAAATTCATACATACATACAAATTTTTGCTCTTAGTGCTTGATTTTATCTATCTCTTTGTCCCTACCTCTGCTTAGACCCTAGCCATGTCTACCATTACGCCCCTACCTCTGCTTGACTACTAGCCCCCTCTATGCCTCCTATCCTAAAATGGAAAAGTTAACTTTATTTTGAAAAAATATTTTTGAACAACATGTGTCATTATTTAATATACACCTACTACCCATTGACATTAATGTAATTGTGTTAAAGTATGTTTCATTGCTACAAATATGACTAGGATAGAACTATGACCATAATAAACATCTAATATGTAATGAGTGCCATTGTGCACATGTCATCCATGTTGGATATACAAAGGTGAGAGTGGAAGTATTATCATGTTTTGTTATGGTTAATGGTGATTTTATTCAATGTTGTAAGTATTCCAATACAATTATGCCATGTGTTTGTTTATTTTCTATTGTTGTTTCATGTTCTAGTACATGGTCATGTCATTCTCTCAATTATGTATTAGTGATAAAAAAAAGTCCCAAGTAACCATTATCTTCATTAAAGTCTCTTCTATTTGTTGGAGTTACTTCACACATAGTTAGGATTTATTTTTCCTAAGTTTTTTCCTTGTTTATTAGTCATTAGTCAGTCTCCTATATTTTAGGAAGAATATTCCTCTAAGGAGAATATTCTCTTCAGTTTTCACTTCAGCTTGACTAGTTGAGTGGAGTTTAGATGTTGCATTGGTTTTGTCACCATGCAACATTAGAATCATCACCAGCTAATGTGAATTAGCCTTGGTATCATCACCAGACTAGCACATTACCCTTGATTCCCTGATCTCCTCCTCACTTCACCTTGTTCCAGTCAGTTAACTAAAGACTGACAGACTAGTTAACTCAACTAGGTGGCAGTTCACTCCCACAACTGCCCGAGAGACTATACTAGGTGGAAGTTCACTCCCGTAACTGTTGGTGTGTGTCCAGATCACTCTAGACCACCACTATGGTGCATTGGCTTCAATGTGCATTGGTTGAGTTATACAGAGTATATCATGTGTAAATGACTCATTTATTCATTATGGTTAATGAGAATTCTTCTCTTCTTTCTCTCTTGCTTCTTCTTTATCAATTTCTCTCTGAAAATGTGTGTGGTATTTTATAGCTAGATATATTCTATGCAGGTTCAACACATTTACATGGTATCAGAGCCGACGAACTGCTAAGCAAAAGCTACACCAAATTTTTTGCAGGTACCAAAGATTGAAGACAACGGAAAGATGAAATTCCCAAAAGATATCATTCTTACACCTTACAATTACTTTGCATGGAAGGAGAGAATAATCATACATCTCTGAACCAAAGGATTGTATAGGTTGACCTTGAATACATACATAGAGGCGACATCATCCATAGAAAAATTCAAGTATCTAAATCGAATGGATGAAGCATTCAGAACAATTTGCAATCTCATCTCTCTCGATCTCCTTTTTCACATATCTTCCTATAAAACCCCCAATGAAGCCTGTGCCACCTTGGAAGGGATCTTTGGAAAACAATATGAGATGAGGGGACACATGCTCGAGGTGGAATTTCTCACATTGGACCCAAAAAGATTCGACAATATCCAATATTTCTTTACAAAATTCAAGGATTTATTGTCGCAACTCAAAGCTTGCGGGGTTGATAAATCTAAGGAGGAGAAACAAATGTTTCTCACCATTCTCTTCAAACTTGGTCTTGAATTCTCTGTATTCGTATCCACATTCCATTCTGTCAAATTATCCTCTCGAGCCACCTGGAAGATGCCTTCTCTTGAGGAATTTATCGAATCCCTGATATGAGAGAAAACCAAGCTCATCAACATGGGAAAAATCAAAGGTGCATGCACTTACTGTGCAAGATGGAAGCCACAAATATCAGAAATATAAATATAAAGACAAAAGGAAATCACATGCAAATCCGAAGAAGGAAGGGTACTCAAAACCCTTCACCGATGCCTCCGGATCCAAAGGTGAAAAGGGAAGAAAAGGGGAGAAATTCTCATATTTCCATAAAGGATTCCATCCAGAATCTACATGCACGCAGAAAAAAAATAGATCTAATGACTCAAATACTTCATAAAAATAACCTTGGAGATCGAATCCCTGAGGGTGCCAAGAAGAAGGAGCCAGAAGATCAGAAACCCAAGAAAGGAAATTCTAGCCATGCCTTGATTTCCATCAACTCCTCTCCCGATGATTGGATCGTAGATTCAGGAGCATTACATCACATGGATGCCACAAAAGCATTCTATTCTTCATTGGATTCCTGCAATGGTCCTCCTACTCTAATGGGGGACAACTCTTCAGTCGAGGTCATCGGCAAAGGAAGGATTGAAATCACCAACAAAAGATTCGAGAATGTGTTGCATGTTCCCAAACTTTCTGTCAATCTTCTCTCCGTGTATCAGATGACGAATTCTGGCACCGGAAAGAAATTCATATTCACACCAAATGCAATGGATATCTATGACATGCAAACAAATTCCAGGTTTTCTACATGTGAGGTAAATCATCAATCTAGATTGTATACATTTTCTGAATTTATTGAACCAAATTCTGCTTTACTACTTACCCATGTTGATGAAAGTAGTAGGATAGGCATTTGAATTTCAGATATATGCAACAGCTTAGCAAGCAAATATTGGTTGATGGTCTACAAGACATCCATTTCTCCAAAGGAATCTACGAGGGATGTGTTCTTGGAAAACACCCTCAAGAGAAATTCGACAAAGGAAAGACTCAGAGATCTTCCACTCCTTTAGATGTGATCCATAGTGACCTCATGGGTCCTTTTCCGCATCCATCTATCAGAAAAGAGAGGTTTTTTCTCATTTTTGTTGATGATTTCTCACGTTTCACATGGATTTACTTTCTCAAGAAAAAATCTGAGGTCTTTCAACACCTCAAAGATTTCAAATCCTTGGTTGAGACGCAGTCAAGAAAGAAAATCAAAGTCCTTCGAACTGATAACGGGGGAGAGTATGTCAATCATGAGATCTAGAATATTTCTCATGAGGAAGGGATTCAGTTGCAACACACAGTTCCCTATACTCCGTAGAAAAATAGAGTTGTTGAGCGTAAAAACAGATCTCTAAAAGAGATGGCATCTTGCATGCTACATGCAAAGTCACTACCATAGAGACTATGGGCCAAAGCACTTAATTGTGCAACATATATCCAAAACATATCTCCCCATAAATCTATCAAGGATAAGACCCCCTACGAGGCTTGGAGCGGCCTCAAATTGGAAGTGACCCACTTTTGTATTTTCAATTCACGTGCATGGGCCTAGATTCCCTCTGAAAAGAGGAAGGCACTTAATCCACAGAGAATTGAGTGCATTTTTGTTGGCTACCCCGATGGTGTGAAGGGATACAGACTTATTGATCTTTCCTCAGACCGACTCATCATTGAGCAAAGTGTCCAATTCAATGAAAGTGTCTTCCATGTACCTCAGTAGTTGCATGCAGACACCTTCACTCTTCCACTTGTTCGAGATGATGAGAATGCACATGCCGACTCTTCTTTAGACAAGAGTTTTGATTCAGAGGACTCAGATGATCAAGATACAGAGTCAATACAGTCAGATGCAAAGTTAGAGCATCCAGATGCAGATGCAGAGTTGGAGAAGAGGCCCAAGTGGGCACAGACTAATCTTAAGGATGCAGGGGATATTGTTGGTGATCCAACCAACACTAGGAGGAATTGATTTGATTTTGAGGAGCCTCCTATTTCACTAACTGCCACTGAACCATTTCCCTCCAGACATCTTTTCTTTGTTTAGTCTTCAGATCCAGAGTATTATGGCGAGGCTGTTGGAAATCCCTTTTGGGAATCCACCATGCAGGAGGAGTACAACTCCCTCCTCGAGAACCAGACTTGAGATCTGGTTCCCCTTCCTTCTGTAAGGAAACTTGTCAGATGCAGATGGGTCTATAGTGACAAAAGCACAGCGGATGGACAGATTAGCAGATACAAAGCCAGTCTTGTTGCCAAAGGATTTCAGTAGGTGCATGGCATTCACTATGATGAGACCTTCACTCCAGTAGTGAAGATGGATTCCATACAATTGGCACTTGCCATTGCGGCAGCCAAGGGATGGGAATTCCATCAGATGGACATGAAAAATGTGTTTCTTCATAGTGATCTCTCTCAGGAGATCTATATGGAGTAGCCCCAAGGATTTATGTAGGATTCATATTTGGTATGTCGACTGAAGAAATCTTTGTATGGCCTCAAGCAGGCCCCAAGGGCATGGTATGCCAAAATGGACTCCTACATGTTGTCATAGAACTTTGTACGTTGTAAATCAGACCCGAATGTCTACATGCTCAAGATGATTGATTCACTTCGACTCTTAGTTTTGTATGTTGATGATTTGTTGATCACCGGTTGCTCGACTTCAGTGATTGTTGCAGTCAAGAGGATTCTACATGACAAGTTTTTTATGACGGACATGGGTCCACTACACTTCTTCCTTGGACTCAAGATCAATCAGGATGCATCAGGCATCAAACTATCTCAGGCCAAGTTTGCACGAGATCTCCTTGAGATATTTCACATGACAGACTGCAAGTCTGGTGCGACTCCTTTCCTATCTGGAGTCAAACTTGAGGATGGCGGGGCCAATCAACTAGTTGACAACACACTGTATAAACAACTAGTGAGGATCTTGTTGTATCTCACACACTCCAGACCAGACCTCTCCTATGCAGTTGGCATAGTTTCCAGGTTCATGTAGGAGTTGCATGAGCTACATTGGAAGGTTGCAAAGTGTATCCTTCGATACGTACAGGGAACCATCACCTTTGGGATTCATTATGCAACAGACTCTACATTGGATCTCATTGGGTTCACTGATTCTGACTAGGCTGGTGATAGTACTATTGATGGGTCTTAAATCCCTTGACTCAATAGCAGGAAGCAACCCTGCCACCGAGGCCCAATTAGACTCTACAGCGTTTAAAATGGAATGGTTCTCCAGATCTTGCGATCTGGCCAAGGTATCGATGGGCTTTGTGTTTTCTGGCAAAGGCTCTTCCTTCAGTTGGGACTATTTCTTTTTTTGTATTTTCTCTTGGGGTGGGGCTGATATGAGAGGTGCAAGCCAGTATAAACCAGCTTGACAAATGACAGGATAAAGTTTCAACTACTGAGAAGAGGTCAAGCTAGGGATAACCCGCTGCTCAAACATGAAGATGAAAATTCTATACCATAGGCCTAGTAATAATACATTAACCATGTGAGCATCCAATCATTGCCTAAGATTACTAACTACCAGAAAGAAAAACACCTATGAAACAAGATAAATAATTCATCTACCACTATCATTCGTCTCATAATTCGCACAACAATTCATCATCTTCATCTTTAAAGAAAAGAACAACAAAGAAATTGTACCAGATAACTTGGAAATATATTCGATAGCTCTTACTTGTTACATCTTCTCATAATACTGAATAGGAAATAATTCTTCTTCAAGCTCAATCACGCATGCATTTGATAAAGATAACTTCATTTTTGGTCCAGAAGGACTTCTAAATTCATAGCAGCTTCAAAATAATTCTTAACAGCCAGAAAGAAAATAGTTCTTACAACAAACCATCGACCCTTAATTAATTGGTCAAGGCCTTTACTTATAATCTCAAGCTTAACTGAAGCTTAACGGCTAAGTACAGTTTGAACCAAACAAAATTTTCCACGTGGCATTATCTCATAACAATTTCTTGATCATTCCACCCAGGATATTTCTTTGAAAGGATGACTCCTTTCGTATTCAGACCAATTGATGAACAATTCTTCACAAGTCTAGGCCCACAAGAATCTGTGTTGTTCCATCAGGGCCACATATATCCTTCTGATGTCTGTTGCATGCGCTCGGTACTTTACCAAGGTGGAATTTAGTTGTTGCAACATGGTTTTAGCTCTGATCAGGTGTTCTGTGAATTGTTGCACCTATCTCGGCCTCGCATCGGCTACCTTTTCACACTCTTCGATCCATAGGGAGCCTTGTTCAACATACATCTTGAGCACGTTTCTTATGTCAATAAACTCACTAGGGGTGCCGAACTCGGGGATCTCGATATCTTTCATTACTTTATTAATTTTATCCCAGTGCTTCTAGCACTTGGCATATTGTTCTTGGATCTCTCGATGTGTGTCGCAGGACATCTTAGTCTAGTATTCTGCGGATCTCTTTATGTCGTCAAGGCTACTTTTTCCTAACAGTCAAATTTCATGTTCTTCCATTTCTCGACCTTGTTGGACTGCCTCAATGTATTTGAGTCTTTCCACCACTTGATGTGCTCTTTCATGCCATCGTTCCATCTCCTTGCATGCTGTGAGGACCATGAGAGTGTCCTCCTGGAATTCAATTATATTTTCGGTTAACAGGTTTCTTTCTTTCTTGTACTCGTTGTAAATTCTTGAAAACTCACTCTTCAAATATGCCTCAGTCTGTGTGGCGCCTTTGTAATACTCAACAAGATGGCGCAAGTGTTCCAGTTCCTTCAGAGTATCATCTAGTTCTCTTTCATCCCTCCTGGCTCTATCATGGGCAGCATTAGAGAGGGCTCTTCCCACGCCTATCAGTTCAGACGTGTGAGCATATGCTGTTTTGAACAAGCTTTCCTATGTGGTAACCAAAATGGAATGGTCCATAATATTATTTCTCTTCTTAGCAGTCCTTTGCACAATGACCTTCCTCTTTTGATCATAGGAGATTGCATAGATGTCTACTACCTCATCTACCGGCTCTGGTATCTCTTGGTTGCCCCATGTGAGCGTGTTTCCCAGGCTACCGATGGTATATATTTGTTCAAGATCAGACTCTTGAACCTCCTTGTTTTTCTCTGAAGGCCCAACCTCTTCCTGTTGTTTATCGGGGACCTGGGTATCAAGTGGAATAGATGTGCCGAGAGTGAGCTCAATACTTGCTTGTATACTAGCCATGGCATCGTCGACGTCCTTCTGCAGTGATATTTCTTTTGACTTGTCCAATCATGACTTGTCCTTGGGACTACCTGCTTGGGTCTCTGGCACATTGGGAATTTCTGTGTCTAGGCCACTTTCATCTCATTTTCCTTCTTGTGTGTCCTCTTGACTCTGAACATTGGGAACAGGAGGTGTTTTTTCCTTGGCTCCCTTTTCTTCTTCTACATGCATAGAGGTTTTCTGAGATGCCTCTGCGCTCTCATCATCACTGTATATATTTATGAACTCGGTCAGAGGGTTTGGCTCACTTGTTTCGACCGACAGTTGGCCTGGCTTTGATTGAATCATCACGCCTGCCGGTGAATCAACTGGCGGTAATGTGGATTCAAGGTCATCTGACCCGTTGATGTCACCAGGGTTTGTGAGCTCGGAGTCGCCTACCCCTACTGGGCTCTCTTCTAGGTTACTGGTCGGAACACTCGATAAAAGGGTCAGATCATTCGATGCCAGATCCATCATTTGCTGAGCATGTTGGATCAAGAGTGTTCCTCTTTCTAGTGCACCTGGAGTTTCGAGAAAATTCCAGTTCTATACAGGGGCTTCTTAGGGAGCTTCCATCGTTTCGGCCGATTTGAATGTTACCCTTTCTTCCCTAGTCCTAATAATTTCTTGCGCTGCTTGCTCCAAGGACATCATTTTCTCCTCCCAACTCATGCCCTTGAACTTCGTTACTTTGGGGTCAGCCATTCTTGCCACCACCTCATCCCAATATTGAGCATTTTTAGTGAAAATTTCATCCTCAAACCGATCGTGGGCATAAGGCCAACAGGACGATACTTGTGATGCATGTTTCGAGACCAAACCCTTGGGATTGTGCTTTCGAAAATTTCCTGTCTAGAACCGAAATTCCAATTGACTTAATCCCTCTTACTTGGCCTGCGTTGTCTTTAACCTGGTAGAAGTCGATATGAAACCCATAGGGTATGAATGCCTGCTTCTTATCCTTCACCAAAGTGGCATTGTAGCCCTGCAAGATAGTTTGGTAACATATTTCCCCTAGTACCAGTCGGTTGGGGACATATATAGGTAGAAAATGTTGTGCTTCAGTGGCACCGAAAGCCCTAATGTAGGTTTCACGCTCATCCAGGTACCAGTGACCGACTTTCGATATAACGTTTTTTACTGCATCAGACATCCTTGGGCACTCTTTCTTGAATAGTAAAAAATGAATATGTGCGATAAATTGGTCGCAAATGAGAGAGTAGGATATTTTATACCTGTTCTCCCACAAGATGCCGAAGTAGACATGGATCGGGATCTAGGAAGCGTGCCAACTCAGGTTCATCCTGGCGAAGGCATTTCTTGCACAGACGACGTCCAATAGATAAGACACCATGTAGAAGGCAGTAGTTTCTCCTTCCTTCGGCTGCTAAGCCTATAGAATGCAAGTGCTAAGATGTTTGGAGATGATAGCACCCCAATTGAAGCTTGTTAATTCAGGATAATATAACGAGAGAGAACTTACCAATCGCATAATTTAAAACTACTTACCGCCAATTCTCTATAATCAATTTTACGTAGGTTGACAGCAGAGGCGCAGAGGGATATGCATTGTATCTGCAGGCTAAAACGATCATTTTGCTTTGCACACGAATTAGAAACTAATGCGCGATCTTGGAATTAAGGAATCGATTAATGTATCGTATCTAGCGTATCTTAGAGCTAAAACGTCCCATCATGTCATTTTCTGAATGGGGAAGTCGGGGATCGGCGTAGAGCTACGGGATTTTTCGTTGATACTTTGTTTTTACAAAATAAAACTACCGACGCTAATTAATTTCGTCGGATGGTTCTGACATGACACGTGGTAGACAAAGACTGGTGACTTGACTCACAAGCGCCAACAGAGGTGGTAACCTTCTATCAGTTACGTGCTCCTTAACCAAGCCTAGGAATCGTTGATGTCCATTAGATATCAGGGGTCAATAACCGGGGATGAACTTATCACATCCTTTTCCTTGGGCTAGCTTCTTGGAAATTCGTCAATGCCGAAATGCTTTTGCGGGATCGGTCGTCAGTGATTCCTTTCTTTCCCCACAAACAACTACTTCCTTTTGCGTTTTGCCGATGCCAAATGAAATTGGTCATCGACAACTTTTTTGTGCATTGCTTATCATGAAAGAACAACTCCCCCTTTACTGACGCTGACGAAAATCGACGATCAACGTCCTTAGTTTTCTAGGATGATTTTCTTTCATCTTTGATTCTTCCGAGTGCTGAATTTTAGATGTGTCGAGTCAAATGATTTAGTAGTTGATTCTTTAATCAAATGTTAATCCCTTTAAGTTATGATGGTTTTGACATGTTCAAGGAAACTTTTAAAGAATCAAGGAGAATTTGCAGAAAACAATGATAAGCGAAAACAACATCGTTCTGAATTAGACAATACCAAAAGATTAAGTGGTACCCAAAAAGTAAAATTTGGCAGACTTTTTAGGGTGTGTTGAGAGCTCAACAAATGGCGATTTACCGAGTGAAAGTAGAATCTTTGTTCTTCCTTCATACTCGGCTGATACGGAAGCTGGTGGGGGGCCCAACTGGTTTTAAATCGGAGATCCTTTTACCTTTGTATTTGAAATCCTCCAGTTAATGCCTCCGGGTCTTCTTGTGGGGTTTTTAACCTCAATTCCTCCTTTGTTTCCAGTAATCCTAACTCATGTCCTCCCCCTTTTTGTTTATATTTATTTATTTATTATTATTATCATTATTATTTTATTTTAATTTTTGGAAATATTGTTTTAGGGCCTGACCATTTACTGGGAGGGCGTCAGGTTCTCCCCTCAAATTCTGCAATCGATAAGTGCCTTCCCCTATCTTTTCAGCGACCTGGAAAAGTCCAAGCCACAGGTTCTGAAACTGAGAATGATTTCCTTTTGGTTCATTCACTCTGTCCCATTTTAGTACCAAGTGTCCTAACTCAAAACTCTTTTCTTTGGCCTTATGTTTATCAAACCATCGTTTCACTATCTGTTGGTGAGCTAGGAATTTTGACTTAGCCTTCTCTCTCTCTTCTTCCAGCATGAGTAGAGTATTGATTCTTTGTTGCATGGACGATGAGGGTTCCTCGTTGGAATATTGGGCCCATTGAAGAGATGGAAGATAGAGCCCATTTTGGAGGATGGCTTCTTCCCCGTAGACCAGAAAGTACGGGGAGTTTCCTATGGCTTCTTTGGGTGTGACCCTATCATCCCATAGGGCATTATGAAGTTGATTATTCCAATTTCTTTGGTTATCTGTAACTGTCTTCTTTAATATCCTTACCATATTTTTGTTATTCGACTCCGCCACACCGTTTCCCTGAGGGTAATAATTTGCAGAGTACTTGATTATGATTCCTTTGTCCAGAGAAAACTTTTCCAATAGCGTAGAGGACAAACAAGTTTCATTATCAAATACCAGAACAGAGGGGAAACCAAGCCTTGTGATTAGTTGTTGTTCTATAAATTGGATCACTACCTTTTCGTTTACATGAGCCAGAGGGATGGCCTCCGCCCATTTTTTGAAATAGTCAGTGGCAGTAAGACTATACTTGTGCAGTTTAGAATAGCTAGGCATAATTTCTACTATGATATCTAACCCCCACTGCTCAAAGGGCCTCAAAACAGTCACAGATTGAAGTGGGACTGTTGCCCTTTTCTCCTTTCTAGCGCTTATTTGACAAGTCTTACAACTTCTAGCCTAAGTATACACATCTTTGAAAAAGGTGGGCCAGTAATAGTCGGCTCTCATAATCTTATGAGCAGTGGTGTTTCCAACAAAATGTCCTCCAGCGGGGCTATAATGAAGTTCCTTTAGCACCTTGTTGGTGTCGTCACATTCGAGGCACCTCAAGAATAACCTGTCATAGTTAATCTGGAAAAGCACTGAATTTATAAGACGATATTGTGCAGATTTTAATTTGAGGGCTCTTCTCTCTCTAGGGTTGAGGTTTTCAGGACAAGTCCCATGATGTAGTAGGTAATACAAGTCCTTGTACCAGGAGTCTCATCCTGGGGATATGTATGCTACCTCTCCACACCATAGAGCTATTTCATTCTCCCACCCAAAGTCTTCATTTACTTGATCTTGGGCTTTGATTGCAAGCTTGCACAGACCTTGTCCTTTTACTAGCTTGGCAGGTTTTATGTCTAGATCAAATTCTTGGACTGCTGCCATCCAATTCCCTCTTCTTTCTCCCATTTCTTGTTGGGTGAACAAAGATCGGACTGCAGGGTGTGGTACAATCACCTTAGTGTGATTCTTGAGGATGTAAGACCTGAAATGCTTTACTACCTTATAGACCACGTAGGCCTGTTTTTCTATGGCAGGATATTTGAGCTCAACTCCTTGAAGATTAGTGCTCATAAATGATATTGGGGCTTCGTTGTTGTCATCATCCTTCTGAGTTAAAACCGCATCTAGCGAATGGTCCGAAGCGAAAGTGTAAAGGGAAAAGTCCATGTTGAAATCGAGACTTTGCAGCACTGAGGCCCGGGATATGGCGGCTTTGATATTGTTGAAAGCGTCTTTTCGTTCATCATTACACTTAAATTCGGCACCCTTGCGGATCATTTTATGTAAGTTTTTGATGATCTCAGCAAAATCGGGAGTGAATTTCCTTACAAAATTGATTTGCCCGAAAAAGGACTGCATAGCCTTTTGTTATGGGGTAGCGTAAGTTGACCTATGGCCTTAATCCTTTCAGGGTCTATGCGAATCCTTGCTTGAGAGATATTTCTTGAGCTTTTGTTTGAAAGGCTTGACTTCAGGTTTCAGCGGGATGGTGTGTTGAATAATACGAGTATAATATGTTTTCAAATCCTTATAGGACCATGCGAAAACATCCTGGTATTGTCTAAACAGCTTGAGGTAGGCTTTTCTTTCTTCCTTAGATATATTTTTGTCGATATTTACAATCTTTGGGTTTTCTAGGGTTCCAATATTTACAGTTTCATGGAGGGGGAAAGAGCTACCGGTCTTTGTGTTCTTAGGTCCTTTGAATCGTTCCTTTAGATCAAACAGGTTTTTTAAATTAGCTACCCCCTTCGAGATTGTGTGAGCCTTTATACCATCCACATGATGTTCTATTCGAGGCTCGTTTTCCATCGATTTATCTTGGAACTCTTCATCGTCAATAGCGATATCTTTGAAATTGTCTTGGTTGGTCAAGAAACTTATGGTCTGTTCATCTCCCTCAAAGACTTTCCAATTAGAAACGTTATTAGGTACTGATGGTTTGTAGAGTAGCTCTATAGTGAATTGGGAGGCTTTGTAATCTTCTAAAGGCAGCAACCTCGAAGCAGTTATGGCTAAGGAGTCAGCAAGACCATTCTTTTCCCTGGGGACCGCAGTGATATTGAAAGCCTCAAAGCGTTCTATTAGCCTATGCACCTCCTGTTGGTAGTTCTTAAGATGGGGTGAATTGCAATGTATAGCATTTCTTACTTGTCTAATAATAATTTCGGAGTCTCAAAAAACTTTCAATCCCTTGACATTCAAATCTGTGGCTTTCTTTAACCCCTGAACTAGAGCTTCATACTCAACAATGTTATTGGTACATTCGAATTCTAGCCTATAGGACAAGAAATGACGTTTACCCTTCTAATCGATGAGGATGCACCCTCCTCCTGACCCTTCTTTTGATTTAGATCCATCAAAGTAGAGGGTCCAAATTTGCGGGTGACAGTCGCTCCTTTCTTTTCCATCACCAATGTTTTGTTCTCCAATTTATTTTTTCACAAGTCCTAGCACGAGGTTGTGACAGAATAAAAGGTATTATGTTGGTATCGACAATTCCTCTTGAAAAATCACTTCAGAGTTTTGGGTAAGAGGAATATTGGACAGGAGAGGAGCAAAGATCTTGAAGTGGGAATCACAGGAATAATTGCCCAATATGGGGAAATTGGTAGATGCTGGCTCATTTGGGGTTTCTAGGTCAGTGACTGTGTGCTTCGGATATCTCTCCATATCAATTCTGATCATGTTCTTGTATCCTTTCAGGGGGAGCCAAAGGTGTGCCCAGTTTGTACTGAAATATCTGTTTATCTTTTCAGACCAATCCTGGCTCAACAATAGCCCATATGCCTCAGGGATATCTACAACAATGATGTCAATCACCTGCATGAAATTAGGGTGTGTCGCTATCCTGATCATCACATCTTTGAGTTCTCCCATGACCTTAACCTGGGTCTGGTCTAGTTGTATTACATGCTTATCACTCTTGAGAGGGACAACACCTAATTTATTACAAATGAACATGGACATTACATTAGAAGACGCCCCAGAATCCACCAAACAGTTTTGAAGATTCTGATTGAAGACGTCAAACGTTAAAAGGAAAGAAGGCACGAAAGGTCTCTCCTTCCTGCCTTCTGAGCAGGTGTTTATCGTTGGTTTGCTTGCCAAATCTGTGGGGGGTATATTCTTCTCTTGACCATCACTGGTAGTTGGGTTTTTTACCGAACTCAGAGCTTGCAACTGAAGGTCTTTCTACTGAGGGATTCTACATACATCCATAACTGATATATTAGCTTTAAGCTTCTTCAAATCTTCAACTACATTATAATATAGCTTAGGATATTCCTGTGTATGGATGCTTATAGGCTTTTTACCGGGGGAAAAAGGAATTTTCGGGCGGTCGAGGGTTGACTTATTTTGGGAGGCCTGGGAGGCGTCGGTATCTTTTGGGTCGAGTTGACCTTTATTGTGCATCTGTACCACTGATATCTCTGTGGGTGATCCCTGAGATTTAAACAGATCATCCGAAGACATGATCACATCAGGATCCCATATCAGCATGGCTATGTCTTGTGATGGGTCAGCCTCTTCCTGATCAACAATATTAAATGCCAAACTGCTGGAGGGTTCGGTCAGAGAGATTTCGTCTAGAAAACAGTTAGCCATCAAATTCATGGCATGGACCCACTGAGGGAATTCCCTTTCTGAGTAGTTTTCTTGGTGGTATGTGCAGAAAGAATCAGACGCGACATTCCCTATATCAATGTTTAGGTTGGTTGGGGGGAGGTTCAATTGCTTTGAAAGGCTGGTTTCTCTTGAAAAAAGGTTTATAGGGTCATTGGCCTTGGTTTCCCTCACCTGCATTTCTTTTCGTGTCTATAATCGGATTTGATAGTTTCTTGACCATACGTTGCAGGTCTTCTATATCTCCATTACCCTTATCAGGAGTTGGTTCAACCGACTTCCCCGATAGTCTGGTCAAGAGGAGTCCTCTCCTGGGAGGGGGCTGACTTTCTTTTCTCGCTAGAGAGGCTTGGCCTTCTTTACATCCTTTCATCTGGAATTCTATCGTCTTGGCCTCTTCAAAATTATCCATGAGGGTTTTCTTAGCGGCTCTTTTAACGAACATGGAAATAGAGGTTGGAAGCATGTTGGCATAAACCTCGATTTGCAACTCTTGAGTCGGTTTCACCGCAGGCTGGAATTTGTTTAGGATAGTCATGAATCTTTGATTGAAATATTTGACCCTTTCTTTTGGGGTCATGGTGGCTATGAATAGTTCAGTCATAAGGGCTCCCGTGGTGGTTTCTTCGAATTTTTTTTCTAAGAAATCCTTTTGGAACTTGGCCCAGCTGGTTATGGATCCTACTGACAAATTAAAATACCATGTGGAAGCCGAGTTTTCAAATGTGTAGGGGAAAAGTCTTCATACTATGTCCTCATGTTGAATTTTCATAAGCCTTATCGTGAGTATGAACTTCTTGATATGATCCTCAGGTAAACCTGAGGTTTCAAGATCGTACTTGGGGAGAAACTTTTCTAGATGTCGAGGGAGATTGTGTACTCATCCAGGGACGACCACGGCGTCCCTAGCCAACCAAGGTTGGTTGTCTTGAGGTGAGACTTCTCTCTCCTCCTCATGACCATTGTCACCTTCCATATGTTCAGAGTTAGAGTCAGGCTCTTCCTCTTCTGAAAGGTCGTTAGGTTCGAAGATATCACCGGTTGGCGTCTCGGGTATGAGGTCAAGGGGTTCTTGTATTTCGGTGATCGCGAAATCTATTAAGTCTTCGACGGAGTGTATGAAAACTTCGTCGGGAGTGCTAACTACTAGTCTTCTTTGTTGTTTTCTTCAAGGGAGGATAGGGGTGAAGGGAAACTTACCGATTTGTCGGGCGTAAGCTCTGGTAATCCTTGTAAATTGGTTCACTTCCTCATGATGAAGAGCGTAAGGTATTTCAGTGTGAATATATCCTTCCTCAGAGTGGGGTGAGTTATCCGCTTCGGGAGTACTCAGTAAAGGTGGGTTGTCTATTGGATGACTAGCCATGCATGTGGGTCATTAGGAATTTATAGGCTGCTTGAAATGCCATGTAACTTACATATTCAACCATTCATTTTCAGCCCTCCTTCTAGCGCCAATTCTGTTGATGGGTCTTAAATCCCTTGACTCAACAGCAGGAACCAAACCCAGCACCGAGTCCCAATTAGACTCTGCAGCGTTTAAAATGGAATGGTTCTCCAGATCTTGCGATCCGGCCAAGGTATCGATGGGCTTTGTGTTTTCTAGCGAAGGCTCTTCCTTTAGTTGCGACTGTTTCTTTTTTTGTATTTTCTCTTGGGGTGGGGCTAATATGAGAGGTGCAAGCTAGTATAAACCAACTTGACAAATAATAGGATAAAGTTTCAACTACTGAGAAGAGGTCAAGCTAGGGACAACCCGCTGCTCAAACATGAAGACGACAATTCTATACCACGGGCCTAGTAATAATACATTGACCATGTGAGCATCCAATCACCAGGGATGATTTTAGGGGCTAAATTTCTCTCATGGACTAATTTTCAATGGTTTTTCCAAAAATGAGATTCGCTATTTTAAAAATGATTCGCCCAAATTCTATAGGATAAAATTATTTTACCTTAAAAATTGCCAAAATTTTATAAAAACCATATAAAATACTTAGAAATTTGAATATTTTTACAAAAATATCTCCAAACATTTATAGTTGACATATGAAGGACTAGTAAGATTCGCCAAGGTTTCTACATTTTAAAATAAATTTCCATCCTTAAAATCATCCTTGCCAATCATTGCCTGAGATTACTAACTACCAGAAAGAAAAACACCTATGAAACAAGATAAATGGTAAGAAAAATAATTCATCTACCACTATCATTCATCTCATAATTCGCACAACAATTCAACATCTTCATCTTTAAAGAAAAGAACAACAAAGCAATTGTACCAGATAACTTGACAATATATTCGATAGATCTTACTTGTTCCATCTGCTCATAAGACTGAATAGGAAATAATTCTTCTTCAAGCTCAATCACGCATGCATTTGATAAAGATAACTTCATCTTTGGTCCATAAGGACTTCTAAATTCATAGAAGCTTCAAAATAATTCTTAACAACCAGAAAGAAAATAGTTCTTACAACAAACCATCGACCCTTAATTGATTGGTTGAGGCCTTTATTTATAATCTCAAGCTTAACTGAAGTTTAACGGCTAAATACAGTTTGAACCAAACAAACGTTGCCACATGGCATTATCTCATAACAGTTTCTTGATCAGTCCACCTGAGATATTTCTTTGAAAGGATGACTCCTTTCGTATTCAGACCATTGATGAACAGTTCTTCACAAGTCTGGGCCCATGGGAATCTGTGTTGTTCCATTGGGGCCGCATATATCCCTCTGATGTTCGTTGCATGCGCTCGGTACTTTACCAAGGTGGAATTCATCAATTGCAACATGGTTTTAGCTCTAATCGGATGTTATGTGAATTGTTGCACCTATCCCGACCTCACATTAGCTACCTTTGTGCACTCTTCGGTCCATAGGGAGTCTTGTTCGACATACATCTTGAGCACGTCTCTTATGTCAATTAACTCACTGGGGGTGCCAAACTCGAGGACCTTGATATATTTCATTACTTTATTAATTTTATCCCAATGCTTCTGGCACTTGGCATATTGTTCTTGGATCTCTCAATGTAGGCCCCGAGACATCTTAGTCCAGTATTCTGTGGATCTCTTTATGCGGTCGAGGCTACTTTTTCCTAATATCCAAATTCCATATTCTTCCTTTTCTCGACCCTGCTGGACTGCCTCAATGTATTCGAGTCTTTCCATCGCTTGTTGTGCTCTTTCATGCCATCGTTCCATATTCTTACATGCTCTGAGGGCCATGAGAGTGTCCTCCTAGAACTCAATTATATTTTCGGTTAACAGGTTTCTTTCTTTCTTGTACTCGTTGTAAATTCCTGAAAACTCACTCTTCAAATATGTCAAAGTCTGTGTGGTGCCTTTTTAATACTCAACAATATGGCACAAGTGTTCTAGTTCCTTCAGAGTATCAGCTAGTTCTCTTTCATACCCCCTGGCCCTATCCTGGGTAGCATCAGAGAGGGCTCTTCCCATGCCTATCAATTCATACGTGCAAGCATCTACTGTGTTGATCAAGATTTCCTCTAAGGTAACCAAAATGGAATGATCCACAATAATCTTTCTCTTCTTAGCAATCCTTTGCACGATGGCCTTCCTCTTTTGATCATAGGAGATTGCATAGATGTTTGCTACCTCGTCTACCGGCTCTGGTATCTATTGGTCACCCCATGTGAGCATGTTTCCCAGGCTGTCGGTCGTATATATTTGTTCAATATTAGACTCTTGAACCTCCTTGTTTTGCTCCGAAGGCCCAGCCTCTTCCCGTTGTTTATCGGGGACCTGGGTATCAAGTGGAATAGATGTGCCGGGAGCAAGCTCAATACTTACTTGTATACTAGCTGTGGCATCACTGACGTCCTTTGGCATCACTGATGTCCTTCTGCAGGGATCTTTCTTTTGACTCATCCAATCCTGACTTGTCCTTGGGACTACTTGCTTGGGTCTCCGGTGCATCGCGAATTTCTGTGTCGAGGCCGCTTTCAGTTCCTTTTCCTTCTCGTATGTCCTCTTGACTCTGAACATTGGGAAAAATAGGTGTTTTTTCCTTGGCTCCCTTTTCTTCTTCTACATGCACATAGGTTTTCTGAGATGCCTCTTGGCTCTCATCATCATTGTATATATTTATGAACTCGGTCAGAGGGTTAGGCGCACTTGTTTCGACCAACACCCGGCCCGACTCTGATTGAATCATCGCGCCTGCCAGTGAATCGGCTGGCAACAATGTGGATTCAGGGTCATCTAACCCGTTGATGTCACCAGGGTCTATGAGCTTGGAGTCGCCTACCCCTGCTGGGCTCTCTTCTAGGTTATTGGTCAGAACACTTGATAAGAGGGTCGGATCATTCGACATCAGATCCATCATTTGTTGAGCATGTTGGATCAAGAGTGTTCCTCTTTCCAGTGCACCTGGAGTTTCAAGAAAATTCCAGTTCTATACAGGGGCTTCTTGGGGAGCTTCCATCATTTCGGCCAATTCAAATGTTACCCTTTCTTCCCTAGTCCTAAGAATTTCTTGCACTGCTTGCTCCAAGGATGTTGTTTTCTCTTCCCAACTCATGGCCTTGAACTTCGTTACTCTAGGGTCAACCATTCTTGCCACCACCTCATCCCAGTATTGAGCGTTTTCAGTGAAAATTTCATCCTCAAACCAGTCATGGGCATAAGGCCAACAGGATGATACTTGTGATGCATGTTTTGAGACCAGACCCTTGGGATCGTGCTTGCGAAACCGTCCTGTCTAGAACCAAAATTCCAATTGACTTAATCCGTCTTGCTTGGCCTGCGCAGTGTCTTTAACCTGGTAGAAGCCAATACGAAACCCATAGGTTATGAATGCCCACTTCTTATCCTTCACCAAAGTGGTGTTGTAGCCCTGCAAGATAGTTTGGTAACATATTTCCCCTAGTACCAGTCAGTTAGGGACATATATAGGTAGAAAATGTGGTGCTCTGGTGGCGCTAAAAACCCTAACGTAGGTTTTGCACTCATCCAGGTACCAGTGACCGACTTTCGATATAAATTTTTTATCCGCATCAAACAGCCTTGGGAACTCTTTCTTGAATAGTAAAAAATGAATAGGTGTGATAAATTGGTCGCAAATGAGAGAGTAGGATCTTTTATACCTGTTCTCCCACAAGATGTCGAAGTAGACATGGACCGGGAGCTCAGAAGCGTGTCAGCTCAGGTTCATCCCAACAAAGGCATTTATTGCATAGACGACGTCCAATAAATAAGACGCCATGTAGAAGGTAGGAGTTTCTCCTTCCTTCAACTGTTGAGCCTGCAGAATGCAGGTGTTAAGTTTTTTGGAGATGATATCACCCCAATTGAAGCTTGTTCCGAAGATAACAACATTATAAGCCAAAGGCATCCATGCCTCTGGAAACCTAGAACAATCTTTCTCTCCATGCAACCTACAAAGGAGAGCCATTAAATAGATATAAGGTTGTCTGAGGTTGGCCGTCAAGTACCAGCCGAAGTTTCGGTTGGTGAATTTTTTATCTTCTCTCTACCAAGACGCCATGATTTTTTTGGTGTCGTGCTTCTGATAAAACTTCACAACAAAATCCATGTTCAAACGTTCATCTAGCTCCCTAAGCTTGTAATAATTTTGGACTTCCACTGGGAGGAAAACCCCGGTGATTTGACCATTATCATCATTAATTACACACTTCTGTGCATCACTGTGATCAATGAGCCATTTCAAAAGTTCAATGCAAGGGAAAGTTGGAGTCCTACTCTCCACCATGTGTAGGTAAGCCTTGCGGATGTTGACGAAGACCTCATCGTCCAGCTTCCTTGTGTCAGGATCGCTATGCGGGGCATATTCGGGGAATTCTTCGTGTTTGATTTTCTTGAACAGGTCTTCCCTTCGCAAGAATATTGTCATGGTCCAAATGTTCGCCTCTATGTCCCCAAAGGCCGAGGGCTGAGCGAAAGCCTCTTTGGTGATTGTCTTGATGATGGCCATTGGCTTGGAAGTGAATTCCAATTTTCTCGCAGCGGTTGGGGAGGATCCTTCTCCTGCTTCTGATTCTTGCAGCTTTGGGACTCTAGGATATTTTCTAGTGGTAGGTTTATTCAAAGGCATTGTTCCTGCAAGAAGACGTTCAATTAGGGCTGGCATACAGAGTAATATTAGATCCTAATTTACATGTGAGGTGGAAATAACAAAACCAAACTGGTACATACCTGTATGTTTGCTAAACTCTGTTTCTTAATACTCACTATACCTTGGAAGCCTTCTCCAGGTTGTTCATCTCGCTCCTCTGGATGTTCCAGACTTCTTTGCATGCAGAATGCTTTGGCTTATAATAATTCAGGATAATATAATGAGAGAGAACTTACCAATCGCATCAAGTTGTTAATACAAGTAATGGGACGAAATTTAAAACTACTTACCACTAATTCTTTGTAATCAATTTTACGTAGGTTGATGATGGAGGCGCGGAGGGAGATGCATTGTATCTGCAGGCTAAAACGGTCATTTTTATTTGCGCACGAATTAGAAACTAATGCGTGATCTTGGAATTAATCAATTGATTAAATGCATCGTATCTAGCGTATCTTAGAGCTAAAACGTCCCATCGTGTCATGTTCTGAATGGGGAAGTCGGGGATTGGCGCAGAGCTACGAGATTTTTCGTTGATATTTTTTTTTACAAAAGAAAACCGTCGATGCCGATTACTTTCGTCGGATGGTTCTGACGTGACATGTGGCAGAAAAAGACTGGTGACTTGACTCATGAGCGCCAACAGAGGTGGTAACCTTCTTTCAGTTACGTGCTCCCTAACCAAGCCTAGGAATTGATGATGTCAATTAGATATCAGTAGTCAGTAACTGGGGATGAACTTATCACATCCTTTTCCTTGGGCTAGCTTCTTGGAAATTCGTCTATGCTGAAATTTTTTTACAGGATCGGCCATCGATGATTCCTTTCTTTCCCCGTAAATGATTACTTCCTTTCGCGTTTCGTTGATGTTGAATGAAATCGGTCATAGAAAACTTTCTTGTGCAATGCTTATCATGAAAGAACAACTCCCCTTTTACTGACGCTGACGAAAATCGACAATCGGTGCCCTTGGTTTCTAGGATGATTTTCTTTCATCTCTGATTCTTCCGAGTGTCGAATTTTGGACACGTTGAGTGAAACGATTTAGTAGTTGATTCTTTAATCAAATGTTAATCCCTTTAAGTTATGATGGTTTTGACATGTTCAAGGAAACTTTTAAAGAATCAAGGAGAATTTGTAGAAAACAATGATAAGCGAAAACAACATCATTCCGAATTAGACAATACCAAAAGATTAAGTGGTACCCAAAAAGTAAAATTTGGTAGAGACTTTTGAGGGTGTGTTGAGAGCTCAACAAGTACTAATCGCAAGTGCACATCTGGTTACTCACTTAGTATTAGTTATGGACCTATCTTTTGGTCGAGCAAGAAGCAGGCTGCTATTGCTCTTTCTTCAGCCAAGGCAAAGTGCTGAGGGGTAGTTAACATAACCATTCAAGCTATGTGGCTACAAAATTTTCTCACTGAGTTGGGCATTCAGTTTCATCGATCGATCGTCATTTGGTGTGACAACCAGAGCACTCTGAAGTTCTACAGAGATCCAGTTCAAAGGTAGTAGACGAAGCACATTGAGATCCACATGCACTACATCTGGGACTTAGTACATGAGGGGATCATCGACCTACAGTTATTTCCTTCAGCAGAAAATACGAAAGACATCTTCACCAAGACCTTCACTGAGTAGAAGTTTCATTCTCTGGGAAGTCATCTTGGAGTGAAGGACACAATTGCCTAGCAACTGTAGTTATTCTTTTTACATACATTGTACCTTGAAGGGGGTTTTCCCATGAGGTTTTCCCTCTTTCCTCACTTTATTTTAGTTTATATTTTGTATTTGGGTACCTAACATGGCCTTGTTGTCGAGACCCATTATCTATTTTCACCATAGTGACATTCAGGGGGGTGTTGGAGTTACTTCACACACACCTAGGATTTATTTTTCCTAAGTTTTTCCCTTGTTTATTAGTCAATATTCAGTCTCCTATATTTTAGGAAGAATATTCCTCTAAGGAGAATATTCTCTTCAATTTTCACTTCAGTTTGACTAGTTGAGTGGAGTCTAGATGTTGCATTGGTTTTGTCACCATGCAACATTGGAATCATCACCAGCTAATGCACATTAGCCTTGGTATCATAACCATACTGGTGCATTACCCTTGATTCCATAATCTCCTCGTCCCTTCATTCTATTTCAATCAGTTAACTGAAGACTAACAGACTAGTTAACTCAGCTAGGTGGTAGTTCACTCCCGCAACTGCCCGAGAGACTAGACTAGGTGGCAGTTCACTCCTGTAATTGTTGGTGTGTGTCCAGATCACTCTATATCACCACTATAGCGCATTGGATTCTCCCCCAGTGTGCATTTTTTGAGTTATACAGAGTATATCATGTGTAAATTATTCATTTATTGATTACGGTTAATGATAATTCTTCTATTCTTTCTCTCTTGCTTCTTCTTTCTCAATTTCTCTCTGCAAATGTGTGTGGTATTTTCTAGCTAGATCTATTATGTGCAAGTTCAACACATTTACACTATTCTCTTTATCAGTCTATTGATTCACACAATACTTTATGTATAGCTAAGTTGCATGCCCTATGAATAACCCCTATCCTACACACATCCTTCCATGTCCAATACTCATTATTGAATGCAATGCCTCCCACAAAATCTTGATTCCTATAGTTGATAAATGAATAATGATAGTACCCTTCTTTCCCAATTCATAATTATATAAAATCTAATTACAATGATTTAGTTCTAAATACAACACCTATTTGGCAACAATTCCTCTCACCAACTTCCTTCTAGAATGGTGTAACAATGCCAAGGTTTCATTAAAGAATGTAGAGTAATTATGACAAGATTCCAACCTACTTGTTCAAACAATAATTGTGTTAAGATTTCATTTTGTGCATGCAATGTAATTACACAAATATTTGAAACCTCGTGTGACCCATAATAACCATGGTAAACTTCTAGTTGAAATGTGTAGAGTAATTATGTCAGGATAAAAACCACACATAGGGTAAAGAAACCATGTTATTATTCCACACTATGTGTGCCATAGAAGCCAAGACAAGATCCTAGCCAATATATGCATTGACCAACAAACAACTCCTTATTATACCCATCATGAGGCATGGCATATATCATTGACTTGTTGGTTAACTACTTATTAGTTTGGGTGTTGACCATAACCATATGTTCCTTTGCAAAGTGTTGACCATAAATATTCTAGGTTCCTGATGAGGGTTTCTTCCTTAGTCTAATTAGCACAAAAGAAGGTTTTCCACCTTTATGCAAAATCACTAAATATGTTTTAACTTTGATCCCAAAGACTATCCCTATGCAAATTACAATTTATATTTGCAAGTACCAAAATTTTGAATGAAATTCATACATATATACATACAAAGTTTTTCTCTTACTGCTTGAGATGTTATTTTAGCTCTTTTAGAATTGAGAAATGGATGTGCAATGGTTAGAGGTAAAACATAGTTTTGATGAGTGGCAGAAAATGAGGTTTTCCACCTTTATTCAAAATCACCACACTTATTTTAACTTTGATCACAAAAAATATCTGTATGAAAAGTACAATTCATATTTGTAAGTACAAAAATGTTGATTGAAATTCATCCATACATACAATTTTTTTCTCTTACTACTTGAGTTTCTCTTTTATCTCCTTTAGAATTAAGAAATTGATGTTAAAATCCAAATGAAGAAGAACAATCATTTATTAAAATCCAAATGAAGAAGATAAGGTTCAAGACAATTTATGCATCTTAGTTTGGATTTCTTTAGATTACAAAAGCAGTCCTCATGGGATTTCTTTAGATTGCATCTTTGAATCTTGACCATGTTCAAGCTTGAAATACCATGTCTTGTTCATGTATTATGCATCCTTTTAGCATCCTCATAAGTATTTTAATCTCCAAATTAGTGTCTTTATAGCATCCCATTTGTGTCCTTAGATTACATTTATTGTCTCTTGAATATCCTTGCAGTGATATTTTGCGTCATAATTCCATCTTACTAGGGTCTTAAGGTCTCCTCGATGTCTTACTAGCATCTTCATATCATCTTAATTGCATTATATTTGCATCCTAGGTGTCACATATGTGTCTTAATTATGTTGTATTATCATCCTAATTGAGTCATTTTAGCATCCTATGTGTCTCATCAGTGTCCTTGTTGCATCCTAATAACATCTTAGTTGTTTCCTTATAGTCTTAGGTGTCTCATTAGCAATTGGTTTAACATCTATCAACTAATGTCTTGTGTCCAAGTAGGGTGACTCAATGGATAATCGATTAACATGATGATATTAATTATATGAGATGATACTTATCGTGTCTTCATATATATAAGGTTAAATGATAAACATCATCATAACCATTCATCAACATCAAATAAACAAACACTTCAATTCCTATAACACGTGCCATGAAATGTGTGTGTGTGTATTCAAAATCATCTTAACTATACATATTTTACAAAATGGCACATCCTGCCAAAACATGGAAGACTGGCATGCTCCGATACAACATATGTTGTCGCATCGACTATAGTATCCACATTCGATGATGGACAGGGAGATGCATGATGGAGAAGTGATGAAGCCATAGTGGATGAAACAGTGTGGGATGCAATAGGGCAGACTAGTGGGTGGCATATAGGTGCAACCACTATGGATGGATGGGATGGAAAAGGTGGTGGGGGTGTATAGTGATAAACCCCCATGGGTTGTACAAGGGATGGAAGTACCTTGGAGAGGGGGGGGGGATGGTATCCCAAGAGCCGAGGTAGGGTGGCCAAGGATTGGACTTGCCCTGTAGCCTAAAAAAAATGAAGGGTAGAATGTGGGTAGTGGTGAATGGTATAATGGAGGTACCGGTGACCTAGAAAACAATGAACCAACCTGCATACACATTTATAATATTTTTATTATTCCAAAAACATGAAATTCAACCAAAATAAGATAAAAAATTTCACATTTAAACAAGATTTAACTCGACACATGATACCTAGGAATGGGGTGATCTATCCATCCTAGGTGGACATGGTTCATCGCTCTCTGAACCCTCAACCTATAGAAACATGACAACATTATATTTGAATTCTCATAAACAACATGTAGAAAGACAACAACTATCTTATACATGTAGCAGAATAGTAACAGATCAATGAGATTGCCAGAGAATAAGTAGAGCATTGTAGTGAATTTATCAAATGTCACATTGAACACACTAGTACACAATACTTTAGAGAAAGGGTTGATTTTTTTGGTAGTCCCAAACAAGATACTTGTGAAAGAGTTTGTGTGCAACATTATATCTTCCCTCATATCCAAAAAATAAAAAATGTTGAAGAAATTAGGTAGGAATGCATTGTAGTGCTAAGATCCTCTAAACCACCAAAAATCAACTTGTATAAGGATGAGAGAAAATCTCTATCGGATTTGAGAAATAAAAAATACATTAAGATACTCAATGATAACAAGGGGAACACTACTACAATAATGGATGAAGTAGAGTACCATAACAAACTGATGGAGCATCTCACATGTGAAAGATATAGAGTGATCAATCAAGATCCTAGGAACAAACTAATGTCATGTGCAATGTCCATAGTGATCAAGTGTTCATCCCTTGATGACTCAATTAAGAAGGAGGTCACTTCAAAGAATGGTGTCATGCCTTAGACATATGGTGCACCCAAGATTCATAAATATGATGTCTCCTTGATAACGATTGTAAACATGATAGGATATTTGACTTACTCTACCAAAATTTATTGTTAAGTTACTCATCCTCCCCTATGCCAATACAAACTCTTTTTTAAAGGACTCATCATCCTTTCTAAAATGTATCAAAAGCCAAAGTCTATGAGATTATGAAATTCTAGTAATCTTTGACATTTTGTCTGTCTACACCAAGGTCCTACTAGACCATGTCATTAATGTCATAGAATACATCACAAACATATGCCTTAAGTCAATGTATTTCAACTACAAAGGAAATATCTATCATAAAATTCATGGTGTAGCAATATGCTCCCCACTATCACCAATAGTTTCAAACATCTATATGGAGAAATTTGAAGTAAGGAATTTACACTCATTTAAACCCTAGAAGTATGGAAATGATGCGTGGATGATACCTTCACCAAATGGGTACATTCTAGAGAGGATCTTGAAGGCTTCTTTGAGAATATCAATAGTTTCTCATAACACTTAAAATTCACCATTAGATAGAAAGGGGTAACTAACTTTAATTTTTGGATGTAATGCTCAGCAAGAAGATCGATCGGAGACTTAAGTATCAAGTATACATGAGGAAGTCATGCACAGAGAGTATGTGTAAAATTTGTTTGATAAAACTATTGCAGTGAAATAGAGGAAATTTCATGAGTAATTTGAAGGAATCAATCCTAGGGTTTAAAATCCCCAATTTAAATATCTAATTGGTCATTTTTGAGCTTATAATTGGTTGAATTTTAGAATTCAACGGCCATAGTGAAATTGGATGGAATTGGGCAAAAGCCCCAATTTTTGTTGTATAATTCATGGAGAATTTAACGTGGATGAGTCAAATTTCAAGAAAAAAGGTTAAATTGATGTTTACAGGGTTGAATTGGTTGTGACAAAACTAATTACAGAGTTTGCAATGGTGCTCATGGAAAAGAATTATGCAATTGGGCGGAATTGGATGAAATTGGGCAAAAGCCCCAATTTCTACAGTTAAATTCATGGGAAATTTGACAGAGAGGAGTTGCATTTCATTCAATGGGGTTGAATTCATATCACAGGCCCAGAATTGGCCGTGAAAAGACTACTAAAGAGCTTCAATGATGACCGAGGAAAGAAATTGTGAAATTGGGCGTATTTGGAAAAAAATGGGTATTTTTCCATATAGTGATGTCAGATGATGTGGAGGCCATGTGTCAACTGACGTAGCAGAAGGGTGACATGTAATTCCATCGTGGAAGGTACACGGTGGTCAGTTTGGCAGGTGGTAGGTGATGTGGAGCCACGGTGGCGGGGCACCTTCCTTTCCTGCGAAATCTTGACTCCATACCTTCGATGAGATCTTGAAAATTGACTAAGTATCAAGACATCGTGGAGCATAGTGAATTACATGAAATTATCTAAGTATGAAGAATCGGTCGGATGGACGAGGTTTCAAAATTTGAATGCAAATGACTTAGACCCGTGGTGAAATGCTTGTAAAAGTTTCTAAGTATGGGTGAATAATAAGTGCGGTGAAACGCGAAGGTGTATTTTGGAGGCCGTAAAATTTTGAATGAAAATGTCTTAGACCTACGATGAAATGCTTGGAAAAGTTTCTAATTATGGGTGCAAAATAAGTGTGGCAGAACATGAAAGTGTATTTTGGAGGTCTAGGAAGTTTGAATGCAAATTCCTTAGACTCACAATGAAATGCTTGGAAAAGTTTCTAAGTATGGGTGCAAAATAAGTGCGGCAGAACACGAATGTGTATTTTGGAGGCCACAAAATTTTGAATTCAAATACTTTAGACCCACAGTGAAATGTTTTGATGGATGAGATTGAATCAACGTCCATATCAGATGGTTGTTGAATATCAGGGTTGTGTCAAGCATTCTGGTGGCCAACAATAACATACCAATGGTCAAGATTAAATATGAAGGAATGATCAGAAAATCATTGAGTGTTGAAGCTATGATGCATGTACTAATGGATATCCTTTCCTAGATCACATTCCTTTACTTGCCCTTGCCATCAATAAATTTCTACTCAAGACTCATAAATGAGCAAGAAAGTAGTCATTTGAAAGGTCTTGGATGGAGGAATATAGTCATGCAACCAAAAATGTGAAGTGAGTAGAATAACTCATAGGAAGTTAGAAGGAATATTTATGGCGACCTTAAAGGGAAAAAGTGTGCATATGTTTACAGAGTTGTATATTGTGGGTTTTAGCTAACAAATGTTGTTGTATGCATATTTTCAGAATGAGCATGTGGTTTCTTTAGGAAGTTGCAAGGATCAAACACTTGGGTTCAACGAGCAATGTGGAATATTTCTAATGGAATTCTGATTTATAATTTCATATGACAATTGTTCATACCAAATGGGGATGTTGAGAAAGAGTGAGACCATCTATATATCATGATAATGAATGATTAGTGAGTATGCATGGAGCTGCAACCATGGAAATATGGAATGATGTTTTTTTTATATCAAGTGAAAGTGTTGTGACAAGGCTTCTTCATAAGAGGAGAAAAGGCCAGGAAGGAAGAATGTGAAGAAATAATCCAAGTGAAACAATGTAATTGTGAGTTCAGAAAGCTAATCTTTGATAAAGAGAGACTTAATGTAAACATGGATATAAGGTGCAACATCTCCAAGGACCAGTCAAATAGTTTTGGAGTAGTACCTCCATTATTTTTTTCAAATTAGTGCAGTGGAAGCATGACATGAGTGTCACAACTTTATGGGAAAGTAATGAATGTGCATGTATTCTAAAGAGTCAACATATGCATAAGCAATGCATTATGTGCAGATTGGTTCTAGAAGGATGCAATAAGACCCCAGGGAGAGAAATTATATAAATTTAAGTGAATTCCAGAATGGATAAGTCCATGAGTAACTGGAGAAAGTAGGATAAGGTACCACTAGGTGGGTGTCAAATTATATTTGAGTATGTTGCAACACTCAAAGAACTGTGACAATAATAAAACGAAGAGTGTTGATGCATATAGAGAATGTTGGGTGCATTCCAAAGGTATCGAGTACATTTCCAAAGTAGATTGGGATGACAAGTCAAAAGAATTCAAGCATGGAGATGATAATCTGAAGGGGAATCAATAATGAACCATGAAGAAGAAAATGGTTTTATGCTTAGCATGGAAGGAAAAAGAGACAAAGCCTGAAGAGGACCCATCTCAAGTGGGAAGAATCCATTGGTTATATTCTAGAAGGCTGGAAGCACCAGTTAATTTCATGATGGCAGGTAAGGGCAATGCTAACTACTTCCAGTTAATATTTATGAAGCTAGAAAATATGACCTTTGTGTAGCATTGCAATATGTTGAAAATTGACTATGCAAGTCAATTTTGAGACCAAATTGAATAAGGAAGGAGAAGTGAATGGTACATGAACCACAAGTGTTGAAGTGTTCATTCAAGGCAAGTTGAATCAACTTGGACCAATAAAGTAAATGGATGTTGAAGATCCAAAGTTTGTAAGACAATAGGATTGGAAATGTACATTTTGGTCATGTATGATATGGCTAGAAGTGGTCAGGGAAGCAAGAAAACATGCTCAATTATTCCAACAAGATAAGGTTGGATCAGATGAATCCAGGAAACAAATTAATGCTGAAGATTAATATCAACATAGTATAGGGCTGGAAATGTAAAGTGACTAGGATTGGTTTGGTTAGAAAAGGGTGTTGAGAACAGAGAACAATCATGCATAATGATTTTTGTAAGAGAATAAAACAATACAAGAATCCAATGAGAATTAAGGACAGATAAGAACAACAAAGAGAGTTGTAAATGATGAAAGAAGTTGTTGCAATTGTTGTAGAAACAATTATAATATGGCCATTTGGACAACCATATATAGCACAGGAAGTCGAAATGCACATGCATTTATGAGAATATTAAGGATGCATTATTAGTGCATATAGATATGCATTAGTGAATGTGGATTGTTAAAATATATATAACATGTTAAGGACCAGGAGTAGTCTATTGTTATATGTATGAATATGAAAGTTTCTAATGATGATTGTTGTGCCAGGAAAGAGAGATTTATTGCATGGATGCAAGTGTTGTTGATAATGATGTTGTTAATATTCATCCATATGAAGAAGATATCATAAGGGTAAAATATTGATAAGAGGTTGGTAAAGGGATATTTTGAGCTTCTACCAGTTACCAGCTAATCAGGTAGCATCAACAAATTCATTGACAACTATGCAGGTATGAGTTTGATGTACTTATGTTGCATAATTGTTGAAGGGAATGTATGTAAGAATTCCCTAATACGGAATTTAATATTGAAGTGATATTATTGTGTGTATTTGAATGCATTTAAATGAATGATAAACCATTTGTTATGGTAAAGGCCAGGGGTGTGTGATAATTATAAAAGTTGTTTAGATTTTGAATGCATTCATATGACATAATAGTATGTCATATTTTTGTTGGTTATGAGTTAATAACCAAAGCTATAAATGGGTACAACCTTACAATAAAAATGGATGCCAACAAAGCTAGTCATGTATGACGCCATGACATGGTTGGATGTGGAAAGGCTATGGTGCCACACAAGTATCCAATGAACTTCCTACTTATAATTAATGTTTGGATTGCAACCTTTTTACTAACACTAAAGAGCACCACAAAATTGTATTCTTGGCGTAGTGTTTGGGTTGAAAAGGAAGACATCCAAATGGTTGAGAAAGAAATAAGAAGTCTATGGATGATGTGTCGAGGCATTGGGAAGGATTTCCAATTTACCATGGTGGGATGCGTGACTTAGGAAAAGTGAATTTTGAAACCAATGCAAGGGTGTATTGAATAGTATGCATGAATAGATAATATAAGTGTATAAGTGGTAGATTTGCACTCATGTGTCCTAATATAGAGTTGTGTATGCTTGAAGGAATTATAAATTGTCTTTTGGGGAATGCATGCATATACTATATTTCATAGAAATGATTATGCTAACAGCTAAAATAATGTAACTATTAATAACTTATGAAGTTGAGAACATTTCATGGGTTGGTAGACATTGCAACAACGAGTTGCAAGTTAAAGTAGTCTCATGAGGATGGACTACAAGAAAGCTCTATTAGGGAAATAAATCAATGAAAATAGTGATGGCTAGAAGAAAGAAAAGATTGGTTTCTGATAGTACATGTGCAGGGAATGATAATATCTTTCCAATTAATAAATAGATTGGTAGAAATGATTGAATTGTTAAGTGTAAACAATTTTGAGATTACTTTTTGACCTTTTGTAAATAATACAATAAAAGTATATTGTACAGGAAATACTAACAATTTGTTTGGTTGAATGCAAGATGGAAGTCTTGCGAAAAAATTGGTCTCAAGTATGGTGTTGTTGAAAGCCATAATAAAGATTGATTCTTGTTGTTGCAACAACCAAGAAAATATGAGATGGAATCTCATACTTGGGGAAACTTTGAATTTCCTTATGAAACAAAATTGAATTTCTCAATGAAATTGTTATGCTATTATCTCGTGTTGACTATATGTGTGTGATACAGATAAGATGATGGTTAAGGAAGTTGGAATGCTAGGGAGGAAAGGCTAATGTTGGGACATTGGAGCCTATGACTGCCATAGAGTGTAGACCCTTGGTGGGAGTTTGGTAGAGAGTTGGTGCTCTCCTTGTGTGTGAAAGCCTTGGAAAGATGGATCACTAAAGGATTGTGCAGCAGTGAAGGGATTCCTGAGCCTGGAAGGGTGAGTGCAGCAAGGAAGAGGTGACTCAAAAATGCATATGGCATGGTGGCTAGAATCGTGAGGGTGTGTCATAAAGAACAGTGAGTTGAATTCTTGATTGAAGCAGCTCTGTGGAATACATCAAAATACTCACAGCTAAGGCATGAAGGAATGAATCAGGCACTTGGAAAGAAGAGCACTAGAAGAACAACAAGATTCAATAGCAAAGGCACAAAGATTTTTGAAGAATTTTGAATGTACATTGTATATAATGCACTAAGCACAATGCATAAATAAGGGGGAGGGGAATGTAATACCCCCAGGATGAACCCCAATTGTAAAATGTACATATGTTTTATAGGTTGGTGAACCAAGATATTATAGGCTAGAGCGTTTATGTGATTATTAGGCTGAAGAGCCTAGATGCTAAAAGGCTAGCGAGCCTATCATTGTAATATGTAATCACTCATATTTTTAATAAAATACATCATTGTTGCACACCAAGTCAGACGAAAGAGTATGGGGGGCTAGGAATCTATGGGAGGGAAAGGGGGATAAGGGCTTAAGGAAGAGGGGCTAAGTCAAGGGGGCTTAAGCCAAGGAATAAAATAATACTATTTGTAAAGTTCTAAGTCGTATAACATTATGTTATCCTAAGTTCCCAAGGGAAGGGGAACGAATTACAAGTGGGGAGAAAAGTTAGTTCCTTGTGTTCCAAGTGTCAAGTTAAGCACATGCATATACAATATTGAGAACTAGTGTAATTCTTGCAGACTCTGGTCATTCATTCTATATTGCGTACAATGGAAGGTTTGAAGAGGCAGGTTGTCAGGAATGTGAGCATTGGGTTGAAGAGGTAGGTTGTCAGGCCTGTGAGCAAGCTTTTGTTTCAAGTTCTATAACACTCAGAGAATTCTTGGTCATCTTGTTGTTGAAGCTCCAAAAGGGAAGTGGGACAGCTAAAGGACTATGGATAATATAATGGGTACACTTCCTAGGGTGGGACAAGCTAAGGGGAATGAGAGGTTGTGGGGTGGAACTGTTGCTGGGATTGGTTCCATTGCCATTTCCTGTTTTGTTGAGCATTGTATGGTAGTAGTGGGATTAGTGAGAGAACCTTTTCCCTGGTGGAGTCATAGCCCCAACTCGGGGGTGACCCACTGCTAAGAGTTAATGAGCAGTGCAATCTATGGCTGGGAGGAACTTTTGAGGTCTGCAACAAGTCGATGTTTTATTTACAAAAGATAAGTGTTCTTCTTATGTGTATTATTCAATTGAGTATTGTGTATGTTTTGTTAAGTATATGGTGTTCTAATCATACAATGAATTAATTATATTTACACATTGATTACTGTGTGTAATATATTTAATTATGTTTGTTGTAATTATACATAATTATACTTGGATTGTATATGTTATAGAACTACGTATTTGTTCACATGCAGGGCATTTAGTCAATTAAATGATATTAGAGAGGAAAAAATTGTGTGGCATGGCCCAGCTTGGGGTTGGGGATGCTACAAAGTGGTATCAGAGCTAAATTTTTAGTTTTTCAGTAACAGGGGACATTAAAGACATAAAATTCAAAATTTCATCTATTGGACATCCACGAGACACCTTAAATATGTCTGAGTGATATTCTTTACCTACTTTTTTTATTTTGTAAAATGAGGAAACCATTTCACCTCTGTTATTTTTTATTTCCCATATTGTGTTGGCATGTTTGCATTGGTGTGCATAATTGTGAAATAATTTTGTGTTTCCATCTCCCTTTTTAATCCATAGGGCCCTACTTTTTAGACTCCATTTAGTTTCCTCATATTCTAGGAGTTATTGTCTTTTCTATAAAAAATTATTGAGTTAGGATATTTGATCATCTAATATTTGAATTTCTCTTACTTCAATCAGAATTTTGCTCAACTTTACCTCAATTTGATGCAATTTCTTTGATGTTTTTTCATTGAGTTCCTTTGCCCATTTTTTGATTGCTCGTGTCACTTTAGAGATATTTGAGGCGAATTGTTGCATATAAGAGTAATATGAGTCATTTACCAAAGGATACCATAGATGCCACACAAAGTTTTCCTCTTTGATACCATTGAAATTCTTCTTCAATACCATTGAAAGTCTTTCTCTGATACCATTGAAATTCTTCTTCAATACCATTGAAAGTCTTTCTCTGATACCATTGAAATTCTTCTTCACTTAGCCATGCATGGTTGAATTTCAATGGAGAAGGAGGATGTGATGTGTTGTTGTTAATTTCCATAAGAATAGGCATATGGTTTTATATGCCCACGATCACTACCTTATACTTGATTTTCCAATTCTTATACATTAAATTTTTTTATATCAAGAACCTATCCAATCTTTTAGACACTGCATCTTGTCCTCTTTGACCATTTCTCCAAGTTTGGGAATTTTTTTCTCATTTTATATCAACCAGTTTGTGTTGTTCAGTTCAACTTAAAAAGAATCCTTCATGTTGGTCATGTCTTGGCCTAGCCCCCCAAACCTCTCGCGTTGATAATGTAAAATTCAAATCTCCACCTAAAACTATATTAGAAGGTTCTAGCATCCGAGAGTCACCTAATGTTTCCTAGTATTGGACTTTATCAGAATAGGGTCCATACATATTGATTATTCTAAGAGAGCACTTCAGGTTTATGTCTTCTAGGTCAACTAGAATTATGGAAGAGAAAGACTCTACATTCGAGGCAATAAGATTAGGATTCCAAGTGGAAAGGAGACCACCAGAGAGATCTATTGATTCAATTGCAAATAACTACTAACCCTTTAGAAAACTGCTAAATAATTCATTTGCTTTTACCACAATACACATTGTTTCTTGCACCATGATAACATCAGGCTTCAATACTGTTACCAATATTTTGAGGGATTGAAGCTTAGGAGTGCCCCCTACCCCTCTTGAATTGAAAGAGAGAACAATCATTTTTGAACCCCTTCTTGGGATTTTCCAACTATAAGGGCTTGATCAATGATCAATTGTCTTCCACTCCTTATTTCCTTAAAAAATTTAGACTGGGCGATAGATATATAGGATTTTCTGCCCTCTTGACCCCCACCTCCTTTGTCTAGGGCCAAGCCTTTGCATTTGAATATCTCTTCAAATATCCTGACTTTGGATTGAATAAGGTAATCAAATTTAACAAAATTTCTAGAGGACATGGAGAAGGAGGAAGACCAAAACTCCTTAATAGAGCCTATAGAGGGGGAAATGCAAGGAGACCTGCATGACATAAAGGGGAAATCCTTTGTTGTCCACTTCTAGAATAAGAGAGGGAATTGGGAAACGTAACAATATGGAATCCTCACCAGGACTTGATGACTCGGGGGATAATATTTTAGCAAAGGAGGGGTACTCCGATAAGATTTTGGGACACCTTCTATCCTAATTTTAATTAACATAATTTACCAATGATAGAGACTTACTGGACACAGGGCTTACTTGTAATTTTTTTAAGGATGATACCGGAGAGACATTACCTTGAGCCTATGAGCTTGAACCATATTCTCCAACTAGTGACATCCCCTTGATGTTGTCTGAGGCTTTCACCAACGATTTTCATTTCCATATTTTCCGAAAAGGGGAGAAATGCATTGGATCCCTTTGACATTTAGCTTGTACATGACCAACTTGGTGGAAACCGTAGCATCTAAAGGGTACTCACCAATGGTCTTCTTTTTGCACCCATTTGAATTCCCTCCAAACTAGTTTGATTCCATATGTCAACCCCTCTTTTAGATCCACTAAGATTCACACTCACGCCCAACACCTATCTACCTTCATCTCCCATCCTGGCTCACTGCTCAGAAATAAACTAATTTTATTTCCTATAGATTTAAATACTAATTCATTTCAGAAAACCAGAGGAAGGTTGGGTAATATGGCCCAACGTTTTGTTGACATTTGGGACTCTCTCAGTTGGTCAAAAGAGATATCCCACTCCTTCAAGATAAACCCAGACGAACCCCATCCCCATACTTTATTAAATACCTCCTCTAGATCCTTTCTACATTCGAATTGAAATCCAATCGAACCTCTAGCTAGGGTGTGGTATATTGGGCAATAGCCAAGTAACTTCACCCAATTCTCCTCCAACCATCCCTTTAACACCGCTAGACTGACTACTTTCCCACTGAAATGTCTGACTGTTGTTTTACCTAAGAGGTTTGGGATGGCCCCAACCTTGAAATCATCTCCGACTACCATTCACCTATGATCAGGTTTCACCTTCCAACCACATTGCTTTTTTGAGTTACCTTGCCCTGCTTGCATGATGGAGGCTTCGTCTCTAAGCTGTGAGACAAAACTCTTGCATGAAATATGAGAAGAGTTTGTCATTGCATGTAATGGAGGGGATGAATGGATGGCTAGGTTGGAAGGAACCTTAGTGATAAAATGAGGGGTGGTGAAACGAGGCCCTATATTTACCTTCTTACTTAACAACATTGAATATTCTTAGGGATTTGAGTTCGCATTTTCCTCTGAATATACGCCAACCCGATCCAACAAAGGGAGATCTGCCAAGTCGACTACTCTTTTTAGCCTTTGATCATGGATAAAGGCTTCATATGATGGGAATGAAGACTCCTTATCTCCCTTGGGATCTGAATATTCTAGCAAAATGTCATCCATGGTCCTTGTGTCAGGACTGAAATAGATGCACATGTCCTTGTCTAGGAGAAAACATTCACTAAGGGCTCTAAATCTGGGGTTAATTTAGCTTAATCCTCGGAAACCATCCTTTCTACACTTGGATCTCCTTGTTGGATAAGATATTAAATACCTCAGGCTATGAACCAACCCCATAATCTTGCCATTACTCTACTAATCTTGATTCATTCTCCCTCTAGCTCTCGCTGTGAACCAACCCCATTACTCTTTCCATTACTCTACTAAACAATAGCCCTATGGCTTCTGTGTTGTAGTCTGTCTATTGGACTGCCCCACTTCAAATATGCCATTAATTGAATCAATCAGTGATGGGTCACAGAATCACACCTACCTAGTACACTATCATAACATTCTTGCCTAATGAGTCTA
>SNQJ01S0002248.1:79449-96443 GCA_010110895.2 Picea sitchensis
CCCTCATACTCAACCCACCATTCAAATGTTTTAACCATAAGAATTTTTTTACTTTCAATTGTTACACACACACACACACACTTCACCATGAATGTGAAGGGTTTCTACTTTGCGGTGAATTTGAACGAAGAACTTCATACTCATAGTGAATTTGAAAGGGTTTCTACTTTGCAGTAAAATCTATGGTAAATCTGAATGGAGGTTTATACATGTGAATTTGAATGGAGATTTATACTCTACAATGAAGGAAACGGGTTTATACTCTCCGGTGAATTTGAATGTGAATTGATACGGAATTTTAATGGAACGAAGAGAAGGTGTACCCCTACAGTAAATTTGAACGATGGTTTATTTGTAAATCATGACTCTTTGGAACACTTCTCCACCTACGGGAAGAATATTGAACACTACTTCTAATGGTCTTGTCTACGAGGTGAACCAGGTACACAAGTTCCTTATGTATGTCTTATGTATTTCCTTTTCCTTTTAGTACAATATGAGTAATTAACCCCAGTTACAAAAAAATATCAAGGGGATACCTAACAAAGTAACCTTAGATATTTTGTATGAATATATAGAATCATTAGAAAATAGAGAAGAGAGAGAATCCAAACTTAAACTAGAGCTAGAAATAGTGCTTGATAATAAATTTAAATCCTTTGAAGACAAGATTAAGACAAAGATAAAAAAAAAAAAAAAAAATAGAGTTTTGGGGTTGGAGAGTGAGCTACAAAAAATGGAGGCAATATTACAAGAAATAGAAAAACAAATCCAAGAAAAGAAACAATCAACCCAGTAGGCAGAGGTTGAAGAAAATCATAATCTTAGGGACAAGATTACAGATCTAGAAGAAAAGATAATTAGCAATTTGGGTGTAAATTGTTTGGAACCTAAGTTGGATATCAAACTAATCAAAGACAAAATGAACAAGCTCATAAAATTAGACCATGAACGTAACAAAAGATCCTTGAACCTCATAATTTTCGATGTAAAAGAGCAGAAAGATGGGGACAATTTCACAATAGTCAAGGAAGAACTAAAAAATAAATCACAAATTGAGACAACTCGCCTCATAGAAGAAAAAAGGTTGGGAAAAATAATTGAAAATAAAGATATGTCGATCTCGGTTAAGATAACCTCTAATGACAATAAATATGGCATACTTAGCAAAAATCCAATCTTAAAAGGGCCGGGAATATTTATCAATGAAGACCTCATTCCAAAGGACCAAGCTAAATTAAGGAAGGAAGTTCAAAAGGTGAAAAAATCCAGGAAGGAAGAGAAATGGGAAATCATTCGGAGTCAAAATGATAGAGACCAAAAAGATAACAATAAATAGCAATTTGGGACACTCCAAATCCTCTCTTGGAACTTTTGTGGTTTTCCATGGAGTAAAGGGTCTATACTAAGTTGGATATTGAGTGACATCGATATTATTTTATTGGTTGAAACTTGGGAGCATGGAGAATTTAAGGTCCCTAATATAGAAGGATTTGTTCTGTGGTCAAAATGGAACAAGAAGTCCTCTTGTAGAGGGGTTGGAGGCATAACTTGTTACATAAAAATGAACATCTCTCCTCATATTTGGCTTCATAAGAAAGATCCTCTCAATCAATACATATGGATGGAGATATAGGATATTAATGCTAAGAAGATCTATACATAAATATGTTATTTCGCACCTATTAACTCTATTTTTTATACAAAAAAACAATCTAGATAAGAACTCTCCCCATGAAATCTTAGAGAAAGATATCTACAATACGAAAAATGGAGGTTGTATCTGAATATTTTCCAGGTCCTATCAAGATGCCAACTAGGTTTGTCTTTGACCTCAAGTTGGCTCTAAGTTTCAACTGTCAATTAAGGTTTTGTTGTTGTTTTAGGACAGCCAACAGTTCAAGAACTTCTTGTTGATTTGTTACAGTTACATTCACAATTTTAGGTGTTCTAGCATGTATTTTTAGTCACCAAGGGTTAGCACATGAATACTAAAATAAATGTAACACATATTGAGATCTTTACAGCTAAAAATACAGTAGTTCTACACTCTAACACACATGAAATTTAACACAAGAATTTTTGGTCAACATGACCCTGGATAAAACCCCCCCAGGGAAAACCAGTTTGGAATATATGTCTATATATGAGGAGAATAGATGGTGGAATACAACAAGTACAAAATACAGATGAACCTGATACAATAGTAGCTTGATCCAAGCTGAAATACAAGTCCAAATGAAGCAAGAGCACCCTAGGATGGTGCACCCCCCAAGAAATGTTGCCAAGACCATTGAAATGGAGCCAGATGCCAACTAGAAGCTCTGAACAAGAAACCCCTCCACGGTCTCTGATACTGAAGTGTAGCCTCCCTCTGAAACACATCTCACTGCAATCTGAGCTCTCTAAGTACTCCCCACTGATGATGTGCCCTCCTCCTCAAGTGCGCCCTCCTCAGAACTGGACGCTTCCCACTAAATAAACTGGGCACTAAGCCTCCATGAGCCCTCCATGCAAAGAGGCGCCCAAGCTTTCCTCTCCCTATTCCTGAAACCTCATCCTCTTTCTCTCTATGAATCTCTCCAAGTGAACAAATGAGTGAATGACCTCTCATTTGCCCCTTGCCCCTCCTTTAAGATGCATAAGGAAACCTAAAAGTTGGGTGGATGATATCATCTCATCTCATCCCTAATCAATGGTTGAGATCACTCAAAAGGAATATCACTCAAAAACCCACTTTACTTAAGTTTCCATAGTATCACTTTATGTCTATTAATTCACCCACTTTGTGAATTAATTGTCACTTTAGGCTAAAATGACCAAATTTCACTTTTGACTTAAATATCCTAAGTCAAAGTGAAATTAGAAATAAAGTACATAGTACAAGGTACAAAGTACTTCCCTCATGTGTTTAGAAGCTCACAAACACAAGGGGGCCACTTTCCAAGGTACCCAAATCTCAACACTCCCTCTTACCGAGGAAAGTGCCCGTCAACACCAATATCATCCCTATAGTGGACATGGTTGCCTCCTGGCATATACTCGATGAGTATGGTTGTACCCTGATCAATGAAAGTAGTATAACACGTATCTTCTCAATCTGCGTGATCTATAAATGGAAGTGTCTCTCCACCTATCCAAGATCACCTAGATCTTGGTATAAAACCAAAGATCTCCACCTTGGTCTCCCACCAAGGATATCTACCTACTGGAATCTCACCAACGGTCACTACTCTTTCCATCTCACCAAGAGTCACTCTCTTGGGATCTCACCAAAAGTATCCCCCTCTTGGTATCTCACCAAGAGTACCTAGATCTCGACATCTCACCAAGATCCTCAACTTGGCCTCTCGTCAAGTAGCTTCCACCTGAAGTGGAACCAAAATCTGATCTTCCCATCTCTATAGGCAAGTGAGGCTCAAGCTTTCGTGGTGCCTTATCACTCCTCCACATCAATATATGATGCTCTGAACCTGTAGTGCCAACTCTCTGTATGCTCGCAAACTCTGAAACTGAAGTTATCCTGGGTGGACCAGTCACCCCCTCTGAAGATGGTGCACTCGAAACCTAAGTCTGAGCTCCCTCTAAATCACTGCTATGAGTTAGTCGATCCTCCTCAACTCTGTCTCCCCATATGATGTTGGATTGTGTAATAACAGACAAGGAACTGGTGAATGCACACTCTCTCGCAAACTGTACATCAAACTCAAGCTCCTATGTTCTTGTTTCTGACACATCCTGTTGCTTCTTCTTCTTCTTGGGACATTGTCCTGCATAGTGTTATAACCCTAAATTGCACCATATATGCTTACCTGACATCAGGCCATCTCATGTGACATATTTTGCTAAGCCACTATTGAAACAGCTTCTTAAAAACACCCTCTTTGAAGGCATGCGCGCCCTACTCCACTACTGCACGTGTGTATACGTTGGCTGACCCACTAGAGCCCGCGTATACCTACAAAAGCATGAAAAACAGAAATTTGTAGACAAAACTCACAGTTTCGGGTAAGTTACATAAATAGTTTGACTGCCCATAATCAGTCATTCAACCAAATACCTAGCCCTTTCTAGCCTATAAAAGAAGGGGTAGGGGTCCCATTTGAATAGAGAAAAATAAGAGTAAAGAAACTCTACCCAATTTTTCATTCCCCTTGTCCCAACCTTATGCAACCATTGTGTGAAGAGAATCATATATGAAAGCAATTGGAGTACAGTTGAAGAGGAGCCCAGGACCAGATTTGAGGAGCAGTGGTCGATCTCACTATTGTAAGGTATTCTTGTGAGATTTAATAAAAGAAGTACTTTTCCCGTCCCACCATATGATGTGTTTAATGTGTAATCTTGATTATATTTTGATATAATCTCTAACCCATTATTTCATAGATCAAATGCATGCTTGGAGTTCTTTGTTTGTCTACTTGTGAATGCAGGTCAGCTTTGGGAGGAAACTTGCAGTCAAGGAGCAACCAAAAGTGAAAGGGATCTACATCAAACGTGGAAGTCAAGGTATAGTGAATTGATCCTTTTATCTTTGTATTTACATATGAATAATGGGGTTAGGATTGGGATGATGGTAAAAAGTAGGAAAATTTAGGTCATTTTTGCATGCATTATAGAACCCTTAATGCTAGTCCGTAGGGGGATTTCCCACCCACAACAGAATTGGTGACCATACTGGGGAATCTCTAGGGTCTTCTGGGGATACTTTTTGGGTATTTTAGAATTGGTTTATTACCTTTTTTCTGAGTTTTTACAAGAGTCTGAGCTTGTAGGGATTCTGGTTTTCCATACCAGTACTCCCTGCATGATTGCTTGACTATTTGATTTTCATTTCGGGAATTTACAAAGGTATAAGTGACCTGCAGAAGCCCTGCCCGTGTATACACATGCCCTACCTTTAGACAACCCGTGTATATCCGTTGGGCTGCTGAAGTGTCAGTTGCGTGCTTAAGTCCATAATTTTTTCTTTTTAGAGGCAGTCATCCTCTTTCCCTGTTAGAAGTGATCCTTCTCAGGGGTTTCTTGGATTTGGTCATAGTTTGTGTGTTGCAGTCTATAGTATAGGAATAGCCTCAGATTAGCTTTGTTTGATCAAAAGTTTCCTTGCATTCTCTTTACCAAATTTATTTTCTCCGGGACTCTGGTTTTCAGTACCAGTGCTCCCTGCCTGTGCTAGATTGTGTTTTTCACTTTTTTGAGCATTCACAGAGCTATATGCGCCCTGCAGTAGTTCTGCATGCGTGCATACGTGCTTTGCCTTTGGACAACATGCATATATATGCTAGTTGTTGTGGTGACAGTCACGTATTTGTGTTGGGGAGAGCTTTTGACAGAGAGAGGCAATCATCCTCTTACCTGTCAGAAGCCAGTCTTTTCAGGGGTATTTTTGGTCTCTTCCCTAGTCTCTGTGATCACAGTGGGTAGCCTAAGTTTGACCATAGCATAGTTTTCTTTTCATCAAATAGATTTCTTGAATTTTCTGTAGTAGAGTCTTAAACAAATCTGTGAGTCTTTTGAGATCAACCTTTTTGAGGTTTGGGCAAGTGACTCCCTGTGATCCGCAGTAGGGCCAGAAGTAATTTTTGGTTTTTGTTTTGTCTTCACTTTATCTTTTTTCTTTCTTTAGAAGAAAGAAAAGGAATCCATTTTTCAATTCTAGTATTTTGAAGCATGTTGAAATTTTTCACTTCTTTGTTTGATTGAGTAGTTGGTTGTTTGCATTAATAGTCAAGGAAAAGTTTTTCTTTCACAAGTTCTTGGTTGTTTACTTAGGACAATAAGTAGCTCGTAGTCGAACGAAATTATGTTTTGAGTTTGTTGTTCAAAGATCTTAGAAAAAAAATAGTTTGAAAAGTTGGTTAAAGAATTAAAAAGTGCAAATCTGAATTTGTCAAGAAGAAGTTATTTTGTTTCCAGCTTTCTGTTTATCTTTTCTTTCGTCTCTCAAAAAAACACTAGTTTCACTTTCATAACCTTTGACTTAATACAAGCCATAACAAAATTACTGATTAATTAAAATCAACTAGACTTGATGTTTGTAGGGTCCATCAACTAGTCTAGGCTAGAGCCTTCATTTAGGTTGGAAAGGAAACTCTTCAAGGCTGCAAAACATACATAAGAGTCTGTGCTAGGGAGTGTTAAAAATCTAGTATCGTGAAAGTTATCCAGGACCCCCCTCTAACACAGGGGCTAAACACGAGGTCGCGTGTGGAAAGGTAGCAGAGATAACCCCTCCAAATCCGGACCAAGTGTAGTGGGGAACACATATAGAGGGCTTGTCTTGGGATTCCGTTGATAGCATTTGCCACAGAGCTTCGTGGGTCTCAAATCCGTTCTAGATCCTCATTTGTCTTCTGGACCACTTTCTTTCGATACCCTTGACAGGTTTCAGGCTTGATACCCTGCTCATTGCGGTCCACCCGACTATCGACTATACCCGCCTGGTGATTGTTCACGCACTGGCAACCTAGTTGCATTTATTTTAGGGACTTACATAGGTGATTGTGGGGGTAGACCGCGGTACCTAGGACAGACATTGGGCCACACTTTACAGAGTATACCTGGAGGGTGCTTCTATATTTGAGTTGCACTTGCACCGGTAATTTTCTCTAGTGTTGGTTGTTGTAACTTTTCTTCCAACTAGTTTAGTGATTGCTTGTTTTATCTCGTAGGGAATTTTTCTAGTGTGTGTTGTTTTTGAATGAATAGAAATCCCTAGTGTGTCTTTGATCTTCTCACACAGTGGAGGATCACGAGCTCCACCGATCACAAATGCTTATTGGCCTACCACTAGTTACACTAGAGCCACCCCTGCCACCGCTAAGGTGAAAGCTAGACCAACAAGGGTCTTTTGAAGCGACCGGGTCATAGGAAACTGTGCCCGACCAACATCTGGAGGAACCAACCATATCAGAACTTGGAGCGGAAGCTCTTGGTCCATACAAAATTCCAACCACTGATCTTTTGATGCCATTCATCGTACAGATTTATCCTTATGAGTTCTAGATAGTGTCACACACAGCAATGGAAACAAATGTTACCACTATTTCTAGGAATTCTCCTATTCCCACTACGATTGTCATCGCAGGGGGTGTTCCACCTCCTGACACACTGTCGTTGGTCCAAGCCACCATGGTCTCAAATTACTCTACCTCGAGTAGTGGTCTGATTCTATCTTTGGCGACGACCACTGCTTCTTTCATACAGAGTGTGACAAGTCCTCCATTCTCATACAGGATGCCTAGCTCAGGTACAAGCCCTGTACTTTCCTACTCCACGTTACAGACTTTAGGTATGGGGGCAGGGAGCTCTAACACTTCTATGCAAGGATCCATGGGGGGCACTTCAGCATCCTTTAATTCTTTCCCTTACGGAGGAGGTCATATTCCTCCTTCGTCCCCATCGCTCGGCGGTGCTCACCAGCATTCCACCCGACCGAACATACACCATAGCTCATTTGGAGCAGGGACTCAAGGACTACCTTCTCATAGCATGTCGATAGGTTCGACACCATTCTCTTTGTTCGGCGTGTTTGGTAACAACGCTTTCTCGTTAGCTGCTTTTCCAACTGGGGGCAATCCTGGTTATGGACAACCAAATCCTATGCAGGGTACTATTCCTGCACAGGGGGCAAACCCAGGAATTCCTTCCACACCAGGACCTTGGAATTCATGGCAGGGATCAGTTCCCTCGTCAGGAATGTTAATCGGGGGCGACCCCTTTCACAACCAATGGAACCTCGGGCAAGGCGCAGGACGTATGCCCATGGGATCGGCAAGGGGCAACCCTTCCCAAAGTCCTTCGAATGCAATGCACGCCCAACTGTCTACATTCTATTTTGGAAATCATTCAATGATGTCTCCACAAATGCAAAATTTGTACGCTGGTCATGGACATGGTTTTTACTAGAACCCTAGCTAGCAACCCAACTTTTCCTGGCAACCTGGTGCAAGTCAAACTCCAGGCCCCTTTTTCCATGGTTATAACCATCAACCCAGACTATCATTCCTGGAAACCTTGCATTTGCCAAACTTGACAAGGTTGTTGAATGACCCTATCTATCACGATCCACATTGGCCCCCTATGCCAATGAAGTTGCCTTCGGACATAACAAATTTCGAGGCCAAGCCTAACAAAGATCTAGGAGATCATGTGACTACCTTTCACCTTTGGTTCTCATCTAATTCATTGAAAGACGACTCTCGTACAGCTGTGATTGTTTCAACGCACTCTCATTGGGAGTGTTGCAAAATGGTATATTGAGCTCGATCGCTCAAGATACTCTTCCTTCGTCGAATTGGCAATGGCTTTCCTAAACCATTTCCAATTACCTGTGAGATACGACGCCGGCACAAAATTGCTAGCCAATTTCGAACAGACAAAGGCGGACCATATCTCTGATCACATTCGAGAATGGAGATGCTAAAAGAGTTTGATTAAGGTGCCAGTCCCACCAACATTCCTTCTTGAGTGGTTCCTTAAGTCTTTGGTCCCACAGTTATCCAAAGACATCACAATGTCGGGAGTGTTTTTCGAAGATGATGCAATCATGAGAGCTCAATAGCTTGAGCTGATTTATTCTCAATCTGGTCTACTGTACGAAATCTTGCTGGATGTGCCATGATCAATAATTGATAAAACCAGACAGAGAGCTGGACCACATGCCGATGGTATTGTTGGTTCATCACAAACAAATCTCGTTGAGCAGCTGACAAAACAATTGCAACAACTGTCTATACAGCACACATCGGCTAGCCAGACCACTGGTCCGTCTGCTCTCCCTACCCAAACGTCGGATGTACACAGTGTGCAATCGACAAATCCAAAGGCCACCCAACAGTCTGATGGAAATAAGAAACAACGTAAGAAGGGTAAGGGGGATAAGAAACCCACTAATAATGTTGGCAGGGGAAACACTGAAAAAAGGAAGTCGAAGTATCCCTGCAACCTGTGTGCGGAAGACCACTCGACTCACTAGTGCCCTCGGCTTGCAGAGGCCCAAAAGTTATTGTCATAGTAGCAACCTACTGTGTTGACAAACCCATTTCAACATAGGAAAAATCTAATTGAAGCCTCTACAAGTGCAGAAGGGGGAATTCAAGGACCCCCTCCGTCTTCAAGAAATCCTGTGTCCGCAAATGTGTATATGATGAAAGGTGATGCCTTTATATCGACTAGAGCACATGACTATAGCAAGCCAAGCACCTTTGAGAAAGTTAAAGAAACTAAAATCCCATCTCTTCCTCTCTAGATCGAGAAGACGTTGGGAGAAACAATGACACGCATCCCAAAAGGTGCGTTCAAGAAATATTCTCACAACTCAAATGCAAGGGCCGCCCAGAACTACTCTGTGGTGGGGGATTTGTCTCAAACCCCTTGTGTGATGTCTTCTTTGGAAGTCCTCCAGAGCAGCCCTTCCCAAAGAAAGGCTCTGTTAGCCACTTTAGGATCCACTGAGACTTGTAATACGGGTACGATCATGCTTGATACAACCGACTTAAAACCTCATCTCCCTTACCACGTAGCGTTCCAGATAGTAGTGGTTTACACCACAAAAAATTTTACTCGGACCATTTTCCACACGGTGGTTGATGAGGGTGCCTCAACATGTGTAATTTCTTTGGCGTGTTAGAAGGCCATTGGCCAACCCACTTTGTCTCCATCACCTACTCTTCTTACTACTTTCAACGGTCATTTATTTCGACCACATGGCATCATCCCCTCTTTTCCCATGCAGTTAGGAGGGAAAACCGTGTGTGTCGAGGTTGAAGTGGTCAATGCATCTCTCGACTACAATCTCTTGTTAGGAAGAAGTTGGACCTATGCTATGCAAGCAGTGGTCACTACATTTTTTTGGGTCTTGTTGTTTCCACACAAGGTTCAGATCGTGACCATTGATCCTTCATTGGGGGCATCCGCAATCCCGATGATTGATAACCCTCAACCCGACGTCATCAACATAGGGGTTGGTTTGTGCCCACCTTTGATGGGTACTTTCGATTACCTGCCTCCTCAATGCGATGTTAAGTTCATATCAGACCACCATAAGGTTGAGATTTTCCAAGTTTCATCGTTTCGCATGACTTACTTCAACGATCCGTGGATTCTTCCTTCCCCATCGGCCATGATGGAAGGGACATGGCACCATGGTATGTCTATGCCCTTGTCCACGACAGAAGTGGCATACTCTTTAGTCCAACAAGCTTCCACCGACCCCGATCCGACTCCCGCACAAGAGTTAGATCTGATTCTAGAGCCTATTTGGGCTCAAGGTTCCCTCGCTAATACAGATTCTTTAGACTTAGTCTTTCCCTTAGACGAAGCAATCATTGAAGCAATGACTAGTCCGGACAAACCCTGGGATGATATCCAACATAGATCTTACTTCCTCCTAGAGTTAAGCAGAATTGAAGCAGGAGAATTCACTTTGACTATGATTGGAGATAGGTCTTGTCCTATCAATCCCTTGTCTATGCATGTTGTTTATGCTGAGGGTAATATGGAAACCAGTTCTAAAACTATACCTATTAATATCTCCAGAACCCCTGGCGTCGTGGAGAATGTTTTCGTCGGAGCTGATTGTTCCCCCGAAGAGATTTGAATCTACACAGACTTATTTAAATAATTACATGAAATTTTTTCCTGGTCTTACGAGGAAATGCCAGGCATAGATCCAAAAATTGTTGAACACAAAATCATGACTTATCCAGACACTAAGCCAGTCCGGTAGAAGCTTCATCCGGTTAATCCTAAGAAAGCAGCAACTATTAAGGTTGAAGTAGAGAAACTACTCAAAGAAAGTTTTATCTACCCCGTCCATTTGACCTAGTGGGTGTCAAATCCCGTGTTGGTCAACAAAAAACAGGGTATGATTCGCGTATGTACAGACTTCCATGATTTGAACAAAGCCTGTCCAAAAGATAATTTTCCCACACCATTTATTGACCAGATAGTCAATGAATGTGCAGGTTGCAAGGCCTTTTCTTTCATGCATGGTTTTTCTGGATATAATCAGATACAAATAAAACCCGAAGACCAACACAAAACAACTTTCATTTGTCCATGGGGTACATTCGCGTATCGTAAGATGCCTTTTGGTTTGAAAAATGTTGGTGCTACTTTTCTGTGGGCCATGTCTTTTTCTTTCCACGACCTCAAACATATCTTCGAGGCCTACCTAGATGATTTAGCATCACGATCTCGCAAGAGAACTGATCATCCCACACACCTCCGACTTATCTTTGAATGATGTCGCTACTTCCGGATTCACTTAAATCCCAACAAATGCAGTTTTTACGTGACGTCGGGCCACCTGTTAGGTTTCATAGTTTCGACAACAGGGATCATGGTCGATCCTCTCAAGGTTGAGGCAATAGTTCAGTTGCCTCCCCCGCATACAATCCTTCAACTTTAGAGTTTATAGGGAAAATAAAACTTTTTGCGGCGTTTCATCGCAAACTATGCCAAGATCACTAAGGGTTTTATGCGTTTACTGAAGAAGGACGTTCCTTTTCATTGGGACAAAGCTGCTCAATGCTCTTTCGCAGTGTTGAAATGTGCCCTCACGACTGCCCCTCTACTTCGACCACCCAATTATAACAAAGATTTCTTATTATACTTGGCTGCGACAGAGTCAACCATCGATATGGTCTTAGTTCAGGAAGATGATTTTCTCTCAGAATATGTGATTTATTACCTGATTCGAGGCCTGGTTGGACCAGAACTCAATTATTCCCACATTCAAAAACTTGCGTTGGCAGCAGTTCATGTTGTCCAATGGTTCTGTCATTATATCTTGTTCCGCAAGACCATCGTCATTGTCATTGTGAATCTATTTCAATACATGTTGACAAGATGGGTAATTGGCGGAAATATCAATAGATGGATAGTTGTCCTCCAGGAATTTGACTTAGATTTTGTTTCGGCAAAATATAAAAAGTCATTGGTTTTTGTGGAACTCATTTTGGAACTTCCGGTCAAGTCAGGTGATGTTATGACCGAAGAGTCGCCTATTCAAGGAGACATGTTTTTGATTGCATCTTCGGACCCCTGGTATGGAGATATACTTGTCTATATCCAGACTTTGAAGTGCCCCACCTCTTCTTCTCGTGACAAGCGTCGCTGTATATGCCATCAGGCCAAGAACTATCTCATACTTGAAGACACATTGTATCGTCGAGGTGTAGATTGCATCCTTCGTCGATGCCTCACTCATGAAGAAGAGAAGATCGTGCTTAACGATTTCCATACTGGAGCATGTGGCATCATTTTTCTGGGTTGGCAACCCAAAATATTTTACGAGCTGGTTACTTCTGGCCGACACTAATCAAAGATTGTATTGAATCAGTCAAGAAGTGCCACCCATGTCAAATCTTCTCACGGAGAATGAGGTCACACCCCGCTCCCATGTTTCCCGTCATCACTGTTGGCCCCTTCACCAAGTGGGGGATTGATTACACTACCTGCAACCCTCCTTCAGCAGGGGGGCATCGTTATATCATCGTAGCAGTAGACTACTTCACCAAGTGGGTCGAAGCTATGCCAATGTTCAAGGATGATGGCGAGACTTCTACCCTCTTTTTGTTTAACCAGATTATAGCAAGGTTCAACGTCCCAAGAGAGATTGTCACTGACCATGGCAGTCACTTTCAGAACACAATGATGACCGAGTTAACATTAAATCTTGGGTTGCAGCAAGAACATTCATCACCCTACTACCCACAAGCGAATGGTCAGGTGGAAGCTATCAATAAATCTCTTAAGACCATCCTACAGTGAACGATCAATTCGGCCAAGTCAAATTGGCATTTGATGTTATACTGGGCATTATGGGCCTACCGAACATCTGTTAAAACTGCAACCGGTTTCTCACCTTTTCAACTCATTTACGGGCTGGAAGCAGTCTTGCCTATAGAGTGCCAAATCCCATCTCTCAAGTCGGAAATACAGTTGTTGCCAGACACTTCACCGCTTGAAGAGCGTTTATTATACCTCGAGCAACTCAATGAGCAATGTTGTGATGCGACCTTGGCCAATGAAGCTCACAAACAAAAAGTCAAGTGTCAGTATGATTGGTCCGTTTGTCCTCAGATTTTCTCTGAAGGCAACCTTGTCCTGGTCTATGACCAAGATAAAGACCCCCTAGGGGCAGGAAAATTCAAACCCATGTGGTTCGTACCTTTCATCATAAAAGACATTCTAAAAAACAACGCTTATCATCTGGTAGACTTTGAGGGAAATTCTTTGGTGGAGCCTAGAAATGGGCTCTACCTCAAGAAGTATTACTCATAGGTAGGTCAACTTGGGTAACTTTTTGTAACATATGTATAGTTCGTGTACATTTGCATTTTTTAGTTTTTGTCTTTTTGTTTTTGTAGACATGTGGTTTTTAATGTCATCTTTTTCACTGTGGAAAATGTCGAGTGAATCAAAAGTGTTTGTTGGGTTTGTGGACGGTGCTAGCCGACACACTCGGAGGCTTGCTTTCGCGGCTTGGGTGATTTTCACACCTCAAGGCCAGCTGCTATCTTCAGGAGGTATCTGTTTAGGTGACACCACAAACAATGTCATTGAATACAGTGCAGTTTTAGAGTTTCTTTGTGATGCTTTGTCGCAGGGTATCTCTCGCCTCACGGTTTATTTAGACGCTCAGCTGGTTGTGCCTCAATTAAATGGAGTTTACCGCATTTATGATCCTACTCTACACCGACGGTTCCTTAGGGTACGTCTCTTAGAATGAAGCTTTGATTACATTACGTATATCCATGTTCCTAGGAGATTGAATCAAGTTACAGACGCCCTAGCTAATCATGTATTAGATTGGCATATTGCACACATGTAAAGAAAAATACACACACGCACATGTAAATACATTTGTAAAGTAGATGTAATCTGTAAGACATAAAAAGACATAAAAATCCATATATAATATCGAAAATATGAGAGTACATGGGTGGGCGCAAGCGCCTCAAAAATACATCCAATAGAGATTCACGGGGCTTATACCCTCAAAAATATACAAGTAGTTCCATCAGCATGTAAAGCAGTCCATCCTAACTAAGGACGGGGCCTGTTGGCCCTGCTATAATGATCAATGGTGTTTGTCAAACGCCGAAAAAGCTAGACCCACGTCCGTGGTGCCCCCACTACATGAGGTTGCATAGATGGTGGTAGATCCTCAATCTCTGCCATGGGGACTGTGTGAGTGAGCGAGGTAAAGTTCTGCTCTACCCATCTCAAAACTCTCTCAGCCTCACTGGTTGGAGGTTCCCCTGCTGCTGCTAGTTCGCTGGCTGCGGCTGGTGAGGCCTCTGGTCGAGGACGTCGCCTAGTCCTTGCAAAATCCGTTGGACTCGCTGGTCCCACATCTGCACACAACAAACACATATTTTTCAATTACTCTGGTATACACAAAAAAAAATGATATATATAAAAACAACATAAAAATTAAAAAACTTTGAAAAGCAAACTTACATAGCTCTCCTTGTACCACTCCGGGAGGTATGCCCATGTCTGGGTCCCTGGAAAAGTCCATTCTGACATAAGGATAGTCCTCTATTGTCGGAATCTGTCGAGACCAGCAATCAAAAAACTTGTCGTCAAAGGCCTCAATAGTCATGCCTCCCCTTTGTCGCGACAACAACGCCGCCCATCTGTTCACTGTTGGAGAGGAGGCTACATACCCTCGAACAATCTCCCTCAGACTTAGACTAGGTAACCTCTCGAAGAAGAAAGCACAAAGAGTTGCACCGAACCCAAAGTTTCGGTGCCTCCGCATCTGACACTCTGTCAACTGCCCTTTCGTGCAGTCAAGTAATGTAGTACTCCAGTCAAATATTTGTGCACTTAAGCACTGAACCACACAATTCATGTGTGCCCTGGAAGCCTGGTGTAAAGCTGCAGATCCAGTAATCCGCCCAATGAGTAGAACTATCGCTTTCAGCAATAGGTTGTTGATCTTATTAACCGACACCTGAGTCCCCACCATGTCAGTACCTGCCTCGCAATGGAGGTTAATCAACTCTGCTATGGTGTGAGGCCCAGAAGGAAACATGAGAAGGTTGACTGGTTCCCCTCTCCTTGAGAGGCCATTCAAAAAGTAGATATCTTCAGTCGTTGGAGTCAATGACTGTCCCTCAAGCATGAACGCTTCCATGTTTGGGTGCCAGTAATATTATCCAAAATCGGATCCAGAAGCCTAACAGGGCTTAAAAATGCTCAAAAATGAAAGTGCTCGGAATCCGACGAAACTAGCGCCATTGCGTTTGGCTCGTCTTCCTGATTCCGGCCATATATTTACTTCGTCAAACGGGCTCCGTATACGAAAGATATCGCATTCTGTTCGAAAGCCCAAACAAGAAAAAGTCAAAGGTCAATTGGTCAAAAAGTCAATGTTGATGTCAACATGACATCAGCATGCTGACTGTGTAGGATATGACATGGCACTCTCTAGCTGATGGTGATTGGGCAGGTTCGCTGACAGGGCAGACATGTGGTATACAACTGGACCAGTCAATGGTTGACAAGTGGCATTAGTTCATCAAATGGGGAGGTGCCACATGGCCCAGTCATGGGCAGCCACGTGGCACCCAGTCACCTTGTCGGCAGTGTGTGGTAATTTCCAAAAATGTTTTGTGGTCATGGGTTTTGAACCCACAACCAACCACCAAGCCTAAGTGCTTTCACATATGACCCAACACCAATGCGCCCATGTATCACTTGTTTAAACAAATGTAATTAAATATATATAAAGTTGATATATGTATTATGGAGGGCGGAAAGGGCCGGGGCTTAGCCCCAGCCCACGGTTCAATACACTTACCATAGAACCATAGAGTTGGACCGGAGGGCTTTCCAAATGCGTGGAGTTTGGATAAGGGGCCAGCCCTTGGACCCACGCCACCATATAACCACCTCCACTTTTGGCGCATGCGACCAGGAGCCATTCACCAGATTTGGGTGCAGGTTAGTTGCTAGCCCGAGGTCCTTTGCATATGCCCGACGACCAGGAGCCAGTAGAGAGGGGCCAGGGCATGGGCGTGTGGCCACATGGAGGTGCCCAAGTGACTAGGGGCACGCATTTTGGGGGCTGCACCCTACATTTATTCAAAACTGGGTTATTTTGTATGGTTTTTGGATTTTTATTTGATTCCAAGCCTGATTTTAATTGATTTTCTCCATTTTTGGGAGATATTGGGCATTTTTGGAGCCCAAATTTTGGGAGGAAGTTGGGGATGAATAACCAACTTCAGATCTATATAAACCAGGCCTATTTAAGGCCATGGAGGATAGTCAAGGACAGTCAGAGCAGAGTTATGCTGAAGAGAAGCCAAGCCAAAGCCATCTTTATGCAGGGAAGCTATTGAGGAGCAGACGCTTGTGGGCCATTTCTGGGAGCTCCGGATGTCCGTTTTGTGTGCCATTTTCTTTGCAGGGTTCTAGAGATCTGGAAGAACATGACCAGATCAGTCTTGTAGCCAATTGGCACTACTGCAATGTACTTTTGATCTTTTGAACAGAAATAAAGAAGCCTCCCCCACAGAGACAAAGGCCCAAAGACGTAGGCAAAGTTGTGCCGAACTCCATTATCAATTCTCGTGCTTATGGTTTGTTGTCTATTACTTCATTTCAGATTTGCATATGTGTATATGGCTGTCATCATTCCTCTTCTTTCCTCATTCTTTCATTAAGTTTCTCAAATGGTTAATTAACGCATGCAAAATTAAAACTCAACCATAGTCATTAAAAGATCGTACGGATCAAGTGGTATCAAAACTAGTTGATGTTTGGATTTGAGTTTTGCATATTAACCAAGGAAAAGCTACAGTGTGGTGAAGGTGAGCTTGTTATAGAGAATCCATTAATTGGATTGAGAAAGAGAGCTTCTCACAGCGAGAAGATGGCATCGGAAGAAGGGATTTCTCAAGATGAGAAAGAGTTCCGGAAAACATTCCTTGCTATGTCGGAGATGGTGAAAGTTTTGTACGAGGATT
>SNQJ01S0002248.1:98384-112941 GCA_010110895.2 Picea sitchensis
ATTCTGTTCGAAAGCCCAAACAGGAAAAAGTCAAAGGTCAACTGGTCAAAAAGTCAATGTTGATGTCAGCATGACATCAGCATGTTGAAGGAGATGACATGGCACTCTCTGGCTGATGGTGATTGGGCAGGTTCGCTGACAGGGCAGACATGTGGCAGGCAACTGGACCAGTCAATGGTTGACAAGTGGCATTAGTTCGTTAAATGGGGAGGTGCCACGTGGCCCAGTCATGGGAAGCCACGTGGCACCTAGTCACCTTGTCGGTAGTGTGTGGCAATTTCCAAAAATGTTTTGTGGTCATGGGTTTTGAACCCACAACCAACCACCAAGCCTAAGCGCTTTCACATATGACCCAACACCAATGCACCCACGTATCACTTGTTTAAACAAATGTAATTAAATATATATAAAGTTGATATATGTATTATGGAGGGCGGAAAGGGTCGGGGCTTAGCCCCAGCCCACGGTTCAATACACTTACCATAGAACCATAGAGCTGGACTGGAGGGCTTGCCAAATGCACAGAGTTTGGATAAGGGCCCAGCCCTTGGACCCGTGCCACCATATAACCACCTCCACTTTTGGCGCATGCAACCAGGAGCCATTCACCAGATTTGGGCACGGGTTAGTTGCTAGCCCGAGGTCCTTTGCACATGCCCGACAACCAGGAGCCAACAGAGAGGGGCCAGCACATGGGCGCGTGGCCACATGGAGGTGCCCAAGTGACCAGGGGCGCGCGTTTTGGAGACTGTGCCCTACATTTATTCAAAAGTGGGTTATTTTGTATGGTTTTTGGATTTTTATTTGATTCCAAGCCTGATTTTAATTGATTTTCTCCATTTTTGGGAGATATTGGGCATTTTTGGAGCCCAAATTTTGGGAGGAAGTTGGGGATGAATAGCCAACTTTAGATCTATATAAACCAGGCCTGTTTGAGGCCATGGAGGACAGTCAAGGACAGTCAGAGAAGAGTTATGCTAAAGAGAAGCCAAGCCAAAGCCATTTTTATGCAGGGAAGCTATTGAGGAGCAGACGCTTGTGGGCCATTTCTGGGAGCTCCGAACGTCCGTTTTGTGTGCCATTTTCTTTGCAGGGTTCTAGAGATCTGGAAGAACATGAACAAATTAGTCTTGTAGCCAATTGGCACTGCTGTGATGTACTTTTGAGATTTTGAAAAGAAATAAAGAAGCCTCCACCACAGAGACAAAGGCCCGGAGACGTAGGCAAAGTTGTGTCGAACTCCATTATCAATTCTCGTGCTTATGTTTTGTTGTCTATTATTTCATTTCAGATATGCATATGTGTATATGGATGTCATAATTCCTCTTCTTTCCTCATTCTTTCATTAAGTTTCTCAAATGGTTAATTAATGCATGCAAAATTAAAACTCAACCATAGTCATTAAAAGATCCTACGGTCAAGGCATTTAGCAGCCTAGGTTGTGCCCACATAAATGCACTTTGGAAGAACTTAAACAAGCTGCATTGAGCTAGAGCAGCTACCACATCAGGGTTATTTGAGACCGTAGCATCAAAGTCCTCATGCTCTCTCTCCCTCCAGTGAACATACATCCTACAATTGACAAATTTAGGAAGGATTAGCCCTTTAATTTTTACCTATGTGGGAGGCTATACGCGGGTTGTAATGTAGACAGTCGTGTATGCCCACGTGTAGTATTTTCTCTACATGCAGGCATATGCTGGTTGTTCTAGGATAGCCCACGTATGTGTAGGACCGACCTTTTTAAAGGTCAGTGCCCCCCCAATAAACAAAAAGAAATGCTTAAATAAAGAATTGAAATGCAAGGGGAGTTAGTATGTACTTACTTGGTCCAATCGGAAGCTCGTTCTATCCACCGAAGCTCTCGGAATCAACTCTTTTGACAAAGGGGTGTTTTTGGCTCCACAGTCAATTTCTCAATTAACAATGGTGATAATGTGCTGCCAGCTTCTATTTATAGACTTGTTGGCCTCTTTTTGTCATTTTTTGGACCTTTTTGTCATTTTTTCGAAACTAAAAATCATTTAGTATGGTTCAGGAGTTTTCTTTGGATTGTCTCGATAAGTGTTACTTTGGGTATTGGGAAATTTTTTGGAGATTTGGGTCGTTTTGAAGGTCCTTTGGTAAAAAGTCATTTTTCCAACTTGTTGCATTTAAGTTAGGATTCCACCTCCACTTCCTGCATCTTGTTGACTTTTCCACTTTGCCATAGGATCGATCCCATCGAGTTGCGACACGGAACCATCATTGCTTCTTTAGAAGTGTCTTAATTTAGTGGTAGAGCCTACCTTAACATGGATTCCCTAGGTAGATCCTAGTTGCATTTTGGTGTCCATGCCATCACTAACGACTATAGGCTCGGGAGTCCTTATTAGTTTTTCCTGATTACGAGTTTGAGCCTCATTTGCATGATTCCTTATCACTCTTGACCTCACCCTTGGGACTCCCATAACACAACGGGTCTTCTTTTAATCCCTTTTCAGACCCTCTAAACATGAAAAGATTGTTGAGTGATCTTGTGGCCTTTCACGATCGCTAAACTGAAATTTGAAGTCATGTCTATCCGGCGGTAGTTTACCCCTTTTTCGGTCTGGATGGTCAACTGTACGAACAAAGGTACACTCTAGGGACCTTGGTTCTCTAGAAGAGTATTCTCAGGTATAATTTTAAACCTTTTTTGGGCCTGAGGGACTAAATCTACGAAAAAGATACCCCGACGGAGTCCATAGTTAAGCTCTTTTCATACTCCCTAAAATTGAAAAGATCGTCGAGTGACCTTGTTCCTTCACACTCGTTAAAATGGTCCAGAAGAACATTCTATACAGAGTCCATAGTTAAGCTCTTTTCAGACTCCTTAAAATTGAAAATATTGTCGAGTGATCTTGTCTTTATCACACTCATTAAAATGGTTTTGAATAAACGTCTTTTCGGTGCTAGTTTACCCCTTTTTCTAGCCCACTAGACTACCTTCTAAAAAGGTACCCTAGTGGAGTTTCCTTTTACATTTTTTTAGACTCTCTAAAAATGAGAAAACGCTGAGCTTACCTTCTCTGGACTCGTTAAACTTACATCGAAGGAAGTTATCATTGTATCTTGTTAACTGCATTTGCATTCCTACATCTTTGGCCTAATGCTGACTCCAAGTTTCTCTCAACCGAACCATCTGAAGCATGCCTTGTAGCACTTTTCCTTTGTGTCTTGACACCTTGACCCTTGGAGGGATTTTTCAGAGTGTCCTTGCTCTGAACATCAGTCTAGTCCTTGCACCTAGAACTAGTATGTTTGCGATACTCGTTCCTCCTTTGTAACATAGAATTATTTTATTCTTTTTCCGGAATTATTGAAAAAGACAAAAAAAATCAAATATGCCCCAAAAAGAGGAAGGGAAAAGTATTTTCTTTTTATTGGCAGCACAATGAGTCACCCTTGGAAAAAGCACATATTTTCATTTGTTCGTCAAGCTCTAGGATTTAATATGACCTTAGGAAGTTGTTCTCGCTACATAGAGCTATGTCCTCCTCCGTTTGGTTATTCTTCCAAACATTTGGAGAGTTTGTGTTGCCTCCTACATCGTGAAATTATATCAACGCCATGTTGCTTGAGTCTCATCATTTGTTGTGCTATTGACCAAGGGAAGTTTTTACCAAGCCTAAGTCAGCCCTTCTGCAGTTTGTCTCTTTCCCTCATGCCCGACCATCTGAAAAGCCCAATCAAGTCTATGTTCGAAATCAATGAAGCCTTTAGTCTGATCATCAAGATCCTCTAGTCCATGCCCGACGAGCCATCGAAGACCTCTAGGTAGTGAAGTCGTACACTCATATTACACTCCTACCCAAGTTTTGAAGATTTTGAAGTTGTTGCTCGAGCTCTGAAGACCGCATCTCCAGCCATCAGGCCTTATCAGCTTCTAGAAGATGGATACTATGCATGTAAATATTTTTTATTTCGAGATGTAGATCCATTGTGTTTTCTCGCGGCTACACTTTATATAGTTATATGACATGGATCTACAGTGTATTTGATTGGCAGCCATGATTTTATTTCATCCCGAGCATGGGTATGCCTGCCTCGGTGCACCATTGTTATTTTGCAGATGGCACCTCCTGAACTCTGGTCCTTGGGGTCACTTGNATTTTTTATAACCCTAAATTGCACCATATAAGCTTACCTAGCATCAGGCCATCTCATGTGACATATTTTGCCAAGACACTATTGAAACAACTTCTTAAAAACACCCTCTTTGAAGGCATACGCGCCCTATTCCACTACTGTATGAATGTATATGCTGGCTAACCCACTACAACCCGCGTATACCTACAAAAGAATGAAAAACGGAAAGTTGCAGACGAAACTCACATTTTCGTGTAAATTACCTAAATTGTTTGACTTCCCATAACCGGTCACTCAACCAAACACCTAGCCCTTTCTAGCCTATAAAAGAAGGGGTAGGGGTCCCATTTGAATAGAGAAAAATAAGAGTAAGGAAACTCTATCCAATTTTTCATTCCTCTTGTCCCAACCTTATGCAACCATTGTGTGAAGAGAAGCATATATGAAAACAGTTGGAGTACAGTTGAAAAGGAACCCAGGACCAAATTCAAGGAGCAGTGGCCAATCTCACTATTGTAAGGTATTATTGTGAGATTTAATAAAAGAAGTACTTTTCCCGTGCCTCCATATGATTTGTTTAATGTGTAATCTTGATTATATTTTGATAGAATCTCTAACCCATTAGTTCAGAGATCAAATGCATGCTCAGATTTCTTTGTTTGTCTACTTGTGAATGTAGGTCATCTTTGGGAGGAAAATTGCAGTCAAGGAGCAATCGAAAGTGAAAGGGATCTACATCAAACGTGGAAGTCAAGGTATAGTGAATTTATGATTTTATATTTGTATTTACATATGAATAATGGGGTTAGGATTGGGATGATGGTAAAAAGTAGGAAACTTTAGGTCATTTCTGCATGCATTATAGAACCCTTAATGCTAGTCCGTAGAGGGATTTCCCACCCACAACACATAGTGACCCATCTCTCCACAAGAAAAGAATCTCATTGTGCTCATGTCTCTCTTCATCCCACTGCTTCTTTCTCCTCCCCATGATGGAGCCCCAAACTTGGGACCCTGTCGACCTCCCTGGCCAGTCTTGTTCTTGCCCTTTGTCCAAAGAGAAAGGTCCTCATCACTCTGCACTGTTTGTTGTTGATTTTGTCCAAAAGCCTTTGCCACAAGTCTACTCTCCTCCTGAACGAAGTCATCCCACATCCTCTCCCATGTGGGCATAACCTCCCCAACAATGTCATGAACGAATGGACCCCATGGTTTGATAAAGTTGTTTAAGGTTGTCCTCACCATAGAATTGGGTTCCACTACCTCTCCAATGGCTCTAGGCTCGTCTCTGATGTGGGTTTAATGACCAAGGAAAGAAGTAACTGACTCATCCTTGAGCATGCAAATTCCCCTCAGTCGATCATGGAGAACCATCTTCTGATTCTCATTAGAGCTCTAATAAAGCTTACATTGAGATTCCCACATATCATATGCCCAAGATTTCCCAGTCAAGTGGGGAATGATGTGATCCCACATTGAATCACATATCATCCTCTTTTCCTTGTTGTTCCTCTTCCTGAACTCTGCCACCAAGATGGGGGCAGTAACAGGAATAACAGCCACAGGCGCCTCTACTATATCCCATAGTTAGAGGTCCTCCAAGATAAAGACGATCCTTGCCTTCCAAGGTGACCAGTTGCTAGCTCCAACTAGCCTATCCTTTGCACGCATCTGAGATGCTAACATGACTACCAAATTTCACTCCAATTGATGCTCCAACTGCAAAGGAATGTTTCCTCACTCCTGTCAACATAGGTGTGAAAAGAGGAAAACGATCACCGACCTCACTCCTAGCAATATAGGTGTGAAAAGAGGTCTTGAAATACAACCTCACTCCTGTCCATGCACGTGTGAAAAGAGGTTGTCCAAACTGTGCACAAACTTCTCTACAATCCTCTACAAAATTATGCCAACAAGCTGCCACTATTCTCTGTCAATGGCTGTCCACAAAATCTACCAAGAAGATGTCTATAACAACCCACTCATGTGTTGTCCAAACTACTCAAAAATCAGCCACCTCAACTATGATACCATGAAGATTTTCCAGGTCCTATCAAGCTGCCAACTAGGTCTGTCTTCGACCTCAAGTTGGCTCTAAGTTTCAACTGTCAATGAAGGTTTTGTTGCTATTTTAGGACAGCCAACAGTTCAGGAACTTCTTGTTGATTTGTTACAGTTACATTCACAATTTTAGGTGCTCTAGCATGTAGTTTTAGTCACCAAGGGTTAGCACATGCATACTAAAATAAATGTAACACACTTGGAGATCTTTACAACTGAAAATACAGTAGTTCGACACTCTAACACACATGAAATTTAACAACGAAATTTTTGGTCAACATGACCCTGGATAAACCCCCCCCGGGGAAAACCAATTTGGAATATATGTTTATATATGAGGAGAATAGATGGTGGAATACATCAAGTACAAAATATAGATGAACCTGATACAATAGAATTTTGATCCAAGCTAAAATACCAGTCCAAATGAAGCAAGAGAGCCCTAGGATTGTGCGCCCCCCAGAAATGCTATCAAGACCACTGAAATGGAGCTAGATTCCAACTAGAATCTCTGAACAAGAAACCCCTCCACAATAATATGATACTGAAGTGTAGCCTCCCTATGAAACAAATCTCACTGCATTCTGAGCTCTCTAAGTAGTCCCCAATGATGATGCACCCTCCTCCTCAAGTGCACCCTCCTCAGAACTGGAAGCTCCCCACTAAATAAATTGGGCACTAAGCCTCCATGAGCCCTCCATGAAAGGAGGCACCCAATATTTCCTCTCCTAGTGCATGAAACCTCATCCTCTTGCTCTCTTTGAATCTCTCCAAGTGAACAAATGAGTGAATGAGCTCTCCTTTGCCCCTTGCGCCCTCCTTTAGGATGCATAAGGAAACCTAAAAGTTGGGTGGATGAGATCATCTCATCTCACCCCTAATCAATGGTTGAGATCACTCAAAAGGAATCTCACTCAAAAACCCACTTTACTTAAGTTTCCATAGTTTCACTTTATGTCTATTAATTCACCCACTTTGTGAATTAATTGTCACTTTAGGCTAAAATGACCAAATTTCACTTTTGACTTAAATCTCCTAAGTCAAAGTGAAATTAGACATAAAGTACATAGTACAAGGTACAAAGTACTTCCCTCATGTGTTTATAAGCTCACAAACACAAGGGGACCACTTTCCAAGGTACCCAAATCTCAACAGTATCCTCCTGTTAGGAGACTTTAATGCTAGAACTACAACTAATCAAGCTATTATTTTAAGTGACGATTTCAACCCTAATCCTCTATGGCCAGATAAGGACTTTGTTTTAGCTAATAGATACAAAAGAAACTCTAAATGCCTAATCGATAATTTGTTTGGCACTGAGCTAATCAAGCTATGTAGTTCTCGAGATTTAATAATTTGGAATGGTCTAAAGAAGTGGCCAAAATCTAACTGGATGGCTTGTATCCATGGGCTAGGTAGCAGTGTTGTTGATTATGTAATATCAGATATCCCCATATACAACCAAATAGTAAACTTTGATCTTTTAGATGACCATGAACCTGACTCTGATCATAGACCTTTAACCCTAACTCTAAACTGTATCATGCATAAAGGCTCCATTGAAGAGCACTCCGATAACCAAAGGCACTTACTTTTTGACAAATAGAAAGTTGATCTTTTCTTAAATGACTTATGTAATTCTTTAAATCTCTTAATTTATTAGAACAATATTGAAGGTGACTATCAAAATTTTACAACAATCCTTCCTACTTCCATTAACAAATTCTCTATTTAGGTGTTATGTAAAAAGAAAAAAAATACAACTAACCATTGGCATGATAATGAATGTAAGATTGCTATAAAATTCATTAATGATGCTTCCAATGCGTCATTAAAATATGATAAGATAAATAGATACAAAACCTTAATTAAAAGGGGGAAAAAAGACTATATAAATAGAAAGAAAGAGAAGATTTTGCACCTTTTTAAGACAGATCCTAAGAAATTCTAGAGGCAAATTCTAACTCGTAAAATTTAAGAAAATAATAAGATTCACTTGAAGGATTGGAATTTCTACCTTAAAAATATTTACGAATCCCCTAATGTCATGGATAACATTCCAAACAGTTCTACAAAGGACGAAGTGTTTTCTATAGAAGACATTAATTTTTGAGTTAAGCAGCTCTCAAAAGGAAAAGCTAAGGAAATTGAAGGTTACCAAGTTGAAATATTAAAAATTGGAGGACCTATCATCATCCCTCACATACATAAGCTCTTCAATTTAGCTACCCAACAAGGTTTCCCAAAACCTTGGACTCAAAGGCTCATTGTACCTATTTTTAAAGGTAAGGATAAAAGCAATCCCTCTAATTATAGGACCATTATGATTATCTCCATTTTAGCTAATATATATGGAAGTATTTTGGAAAAGAAGATTAGTACATGACTAGAAAGAAATGGAAAAAGAGTTAAAGGAGATGTTGGGTTTAGAGGATACCATTCAACTGTGGACCACCTTGTTACATTTAGAATCATTGCAGAGGAGTGTCATATTGATAAAACCAATCTCCTTTGTTGTTTCGTTGATTTTAGAAAATCTTTTGACATTGTTCTTAGGACTAACCTTTGGAATAGGTTAGAAGAGCTTAAAGTCCCTTTCAAGTTAAGAGTTGTGGTAGTAAGGCTATATGAGAAAGTTATTTCCAAGTTTAGGAACATTATGGGTTGGTCGAAAGAAATTAACTATAATATATGATTCAAGCAAGGTTTCCCCCCATCCTCTACCCTTTTTAGCATCTATAATGATAATTTAGAAGATTGTTTGGAGGATGCAATTTGTGTTGGCCCGACTCTTGCTAGTATAATCATCATCCTTCTTCTTTATGCTGATGATATTTTTCTTATGGAAAAGAATCCCTATGACCTAGGTTAGCAAATTATAATCCTCAAGGATTTCTGCTATAGTATGGGAATTGACTGCGAACATTTAAAAAACAAAGGTTATGATAATTAAATCCAAAAAGATCACCTACGATACTTTTGTATATGGAAACAATAGCTTGGAGGAAGTGTCTTCATATAAATATCTTGGAATCGATATTCACCACAAGCTCAATTGGAACTATAGAATTGAGAAAAGGATAAATGGAGGGTGGAAAGCTTATTATGGGCTTGAAAATAATTGTAAATCAGTGGATCTTTGGCTTTTGGATAAAAAAAAAATCATCTTTCACACTCTCATCACTCCGGTTATCTTATATGGGTGTGAAGTTTGGGGTTGCAATATCTCTAAATAATCCTAGAGAGATAAAACATATCCAAAAGAATTTTATAACTTATAATGTTAAAATTAAGGGCAATACACTCTATCTTATCCTCCTAATAGAAGCAAGAATTTCCCCCATCTAGAGCATTACTATGATTAGATATCTAACTTACAAGAACAAAATAAACAACATGGATGACAAAAGGCTCTCCAAAATTGCTTCAAACTCTAGCCAAAACCACTAGCGACTCAAGTGGGGATGGCATAAATATGTCAAATCTTGGCTAAATCATTGGGGAATGCAAGAAGAAGTCATCATGCATAATACCGATAATATTACAAATATTATCACTTCTAAATTTAAGGAGAATATGTGGTGTGATAAAGAATTAAAGGATAAAAGGAAACTAAGATACTACAAGGAGGTGTTCAACCCTAATTTAGAAGATCAAAAGTACCTCTCACTTTTGAGAAGTGAAAAGAAGAAAATCAACATTGCTAAAATAAGAACAAAGTCTCACGAGCTACATAGTGAAATTGGGCGTTGGACAATTCCAAAAACATTGTGGGATGAAAGAATATGTCATCTGTGTGACACTAATAGGGTTGAAGATGAAAAACACTTCCTCTTAGATTGCCTTGCATATTACCAAATTAGATTCCAATTTTAAATTATTTTTCACAACACAAACCTTTCTAACCTTTCTCTGGATGATTTTTTAGCATAGAAATACAATTTTAAAGAAATCGATGTAATCCCTTACCTTCTTAAGGTCTGATAGACCAATTGGTCTCAGTGGTGGTAAATCATCATCATTATATATAAAAGGTTGATATAAAATTATTTTACTTAAGATGGATGTTAATTTTTTTTAAATACCACCATCAACTTTATATNACTCATATCCTTCATTTTGAGAAATATAAAGCATCTTTCAGCTCAATAAATATGATAATTTAAATGTTTAATCCTTGTAAAATTGAATCTATGAATTATTTATTGTATTAATATCAAATATAACATTTTATATATAACTATATGTTTATATTTCATTATATGTTTATATTTCATTATGGTATTTTTAAAATATAGATTTTTATAAAGATTAAAATGTATTCATACTCTTTGAATATAATTGTACATTTTATATATAACTATATGTTTATATTTCATTATGGTATTTTAAAAATATAGATTTTTATAAAGATTAAAATGTATTCATAATCTTTCAATATAAGTATTGAGATAAAGATAAAAATATCATTTAGTATTAGGAATTAAACCTTTTAAATATTTTTTATTCACATTATAAATTTTAAAATTATATTCATCAAAATATATATATTTATAAAGTTTAAAATATATTCATATTTTTTTAATATAATTATAATTACCAAGATAAAGATAAAAATATTATTTAATATTAGGAATTAAACCTTTTGAAATATATTTAGTCACATTATAAATATGTATTCACATTATAAATTTAGAAATCAATCTTACAATAAATTGAAATTAAACAGCCAACACCGAAAAGTTCGTGTACCCAAAAAAATAAAAAGTAAAACGAACGGAATTAGATGTTAGGAAACTTCAAGTTTGTGTGCAAACGGTGTTAAAGAAAATTCAAAGATGGAAAACATATAGATTGAAATTGAAATTGAAAGTGGAAAAGAAAAAGTTGGTAAAAGGAAAAGAAATGGAAGCACCTTTTGGAAACTTTCTTAAGTAATTTAATAATTATATTATTAACTATAGATAAGATCCATAATTTAATAATTCTATTATTTATAAGTAAAATTTTCAAGTAATTTAATAATTATATTATTAACTAGATATAATTTAATAGTTTTATATTTAAAAAAAAATAATAACATTTATTATATAATTAAAAAAAATTAAAATAAAAGAAAGTTGAAAAAATATATTGGTGTAAACGTGTGGAATATATGAAAGATTCAAAAAATTGAAATAGTTAATACTCTTTTGATTCCGAGAAGAAATTTAGTATTAAGGGTTGGAAAACTTCTAGTGACAAAAATTGAAGCCCAACAGTACTTGTTAAACAATAATTTTAATTTTATTATAAAATCATTTATTTATCATTTAATTGGTTAAAATAATTGAAATGACTGTTTTTATAGGGTTTTTTTTAGCTTTTGTTAAATTAAAAATAAAAAATAAAAAAATACCATATGACATTTCATTATTATAAAAAATATTTTTTAATATAATAAAAAACTTGTTTTTTAATATACGATTCCTCAATAAGTTTTATGTGTTATTGTTAGAGGTTTACCATTAAGTCATGTGTTATTATTAAAGGTTTATCATTATTGACAAAATTAAAATTTTATCCTACTGCTATATCTTTGTGTTTATGTAAATTGATGTTGTTATATCTTCTTGTTTATGTAAATCAATTTGGCATGTGGTGGGGAGAGACTATCCACCATGCAAGAGCCCAATTACCTGTATGGTGCATCTTATGTATCCATACCATGCATTACATATTTTTCGACCTTCGTCATTCACGTACTTGTAATAGTCTAAAAATTCTACCTTTTGGAGATTTTTCGACAACTTTCTCAGTTTGATTTTTGCCTGAAATGTGGTGATGAATGGTTGGATCTGCAGATTTGAGTGGCTAAGTTTGTATAATCTGAGTTTCACAGGGGTTTTTCATCACATTGAATTCATTTATGCATTCAAAAATGCAATTTAAACAACACAAAATAGCGATTTTGTCCAAATTTACATCGTTAGATTCCGGCCAAAAAACTCACAAAATAGAACATTTAACCAAGGCCCTTCAACTTTCGCCCATTCACTTGCTGTTGCATCCTCTGATTTTGGCGAACCATTTTCCATGAGGCCCATCCTTCGGACCCCGTCTCCATTAGCACCACCGTGCCATTAAGGTATTTAAATTTTAAAATTTAAATGAGGGAATTGATACCGCCAAAGATTGTGTTCCTTCCATTCCCATTTCAAATTTCATTTTGTTCCCTCCGCGTCCATTTCAAAATTTCAAAGTTTGTTTTTCCTCCCATACCAACGCTGTCATTCCTTTCACTAGTTGGATACCCCTATGGTGGATAATATGTGTCGTGAACCTAATCTCTATTCAAATAATGAGCAATCTATTGGATTTGAGAATCATGAAAGTATAACAAGTCTTCATCTCAGTGGATCAATGACATCCGATGTCATGATGAGTTCATTTTCAAACATGCCTTCACCAGCTAGAGAGGAATCAACTTTGATTTTTGATTCATGATCATATCTAACTGGTTGCAAAATTTTGATTTAGGAGAAAGAAACGATGATGAATTCTTTGACTGTTTGGATGATTCAACGAATTTACCAACGAATCTGGTTAATAACATCTTGTGGAGTTTGGCTTATTATATTTATGATTTCATCGCCACTGCTTGCAACCTGAACGTTAGATTGGATGGTGTATCTGTAGTACTCGCATTTGAATATCACGGTTATGCCAACCTTATGTCGTCCCTGGAAAGGTCAAGGGTTCAATGCTTGGAACAGGAGACTAGAACAAGATACTGATCTTCCTTCTTACTGTTGATTTAGGTAAAACTGAACCATTGGAACAGGATACTGATCAGCCTTCATACTATTAGAGAAGTCGAGGAGCGGTTATGCACTCAGCTTGGAGAGTTCGAGGTGGAATCTGTGGAACAAGCACGTGCTTACAATCAAGAGATCATTTCTCTGACATAGTGCCTCAAACACGTGGAACACTCCTTTCTGCAGCCAATGATGAACACCAACGTCGTCACTGAACGTGTGTATGTGTGATAGTGTGCCGGATTTTTTTATTCTTTGCTCTGAACAAACCAGATGGGTTAATGGGTTTGCACGAGGAAACCATGTGGTTTCAGCGAGTGATAAAATTTGAAAGGTGAGTTCTAATTTTGGTGTGAAGCATAAATACTTATGCAACTCTTCTACAATGAAAAGTTTTTAGAAAAATTACATTTAAAGTGACAACAATAAATTAATTAAGTACATATTTCATAAAAAAATATGTTAAATAAAGTATTAATTTTCCAATCAAATTTATTTCTAATAGAGAAATCAATAAATTCAAAATTATTGCTGTCTTAAAATTATTAGTATTAAAAATTAGATGGTAGGCAAAAAAATTTATAGATGATTTAAAAAAAACCAAAATAATGCAGCAAAGCATTGTTAAAATGCATAATTTTGGAGGCAAAATTATTTTCTAAATTTATTTTTAAAATGCATAATTTTGCTTCAGCCTTTTTTGACGGTGCCTCCAAAGGAAACCCCGGGACAGCGGGAGCAGGAGGAATCATTTATTCCAGCAACGGGGAGAAATTAGCAACCTTTTGTTGGGGTCTTGGACAGCGAACCAATAATCAAGCAGAAATTCTGAGTTTGATCAAAGTTTGTCAGATAGCAAAGGAAAGAGGACACCGGGAGCTACAAGCATTTGGAGACTCTGAGATCTTGATCAAAATAATACACTCAAGAGGACAGTTTAAAGATGCCGGGCTAAATAAGAATCTGCAAAGGTTAAGAAACATTCTAAAAGATTTCACCTCCTTCAAGTGCTACCATATTCTCAGAGATTCAAATAAAGAAGCAGACAAACTAGCCAACGAAGGCTTCCTTTTGCCTCAAGGAGAAATCAGCGTAAATGGTGGGGACCCAGTTAAAAAATGTATTCCTTGAAAAGGACAGCAGCTTGTAAAAGAATGTAGAAGGCAGAAAACGCTTGAGAAAGACAGTTGGAACAGAAGCTGAAACACAGTGTTGAAACACAGATGCTGGAACACAGATGCTGGGACACAGAAGCTGAAACACAGTGCTGAAACAGTGCTAGATCTTATGCTGAAACACGGTGTTGCAGCAGCTGAAACAAAGTGTTGTTTCATATGCTGAAACACAGTGCCGGAACAGTTGCTGAAACACAGTTTGTTACATATACTGAAAGACAGTTTTGACACATATGCTGAAACACAGTTTTGTTACTTATGCTGAAACACAGCGTTGGAACAGATGTTGAAACACAGTGTTGGAAATTATGTTGAAATAGCGATGGAACTTATGCTGAAACAGTGAAGCATCACAATTTGTAATTGAATTTGTGGCTTTGCCACCCCTCTAATAAAAACTATAACCGTTTTCGT
>SNQJ01S0002248.1:117004-159404 GCA_010110895.2 Picea sitchensis
ATATATATGTGTGTGTGTGTGTGTGTGTGTGTGAGAGAGAGAGAGAGAGAGAGAGAGAGAGAGAGAGAGAGGAGTTTAAAAAAATGAATGCTTTGTTTTTGTTGTGTTGCCTTTATTACAGTTAGTCATTTATATTTGGACAATCTTTTTCAACTAAACATCATTTTTTAATCCAAAACATGTCGCGTTTCATTGTATGTGAGAATAAAATTTAATGAAGGTTTATATATTTAAATTTTAAATTAAGGGAATGAATACTTGTGCCTATTCCTTTTTTTTTTTGTAAGTTAGTACATATATTAGAGCCTTCTTGAAAAAGTTACAAACCTATTNATTGCATGTCAACAATGCCCAACTGAGAAACCATTGTTGGCACTAGTCCAAAAAAGGGTGACACTTGTCCCCCCAAAAAAGAGTGACACTTGTCCAAAATGAGACTTTGTTTGTCATGCAAAAGCTACAGTGCCATGCAGGGCGATGGGCTGTCTGTATGCTAATCTATACAGGCAAAAAACTACAGTGCCTTGCAGGGCGAAGGTTGTCTATAAACTGAACTAAACTAGACAGAGCTAGCTTTAATAACAAGAACTAAAAAAATACTTAAACAAAAGAGCTCTAGAAACTTGAACCAAATTTTGGGCCTGCAAAGGCTTGGGTTTCTTCATCTTTCCCTTGTTGCGTTCTGCAATTGCCTGTCGGAGATCCTGGAGAAAGGACACCAAGTTGTCCACCCTGCTTCAACGCTCTGCATCCCTCTTCTACAAATCCCGGAGGGATGATTTGACGTCCTCCTGCCCCTTGGTCAATTCACACAGTGAGGTTATGCTTTTCCCCCAATCCACGCATTTGTCACACGTGAAACGAGGTCGGGAGTTGGGCGAGGTGGAGGGAGGTGGTGAGGGAGAAAAGGTGGCTTCATCAGGGTGGCAAGGTAGGGAGGCAGGAGGAGGCGGTTGACGAGGTGGGGAGGTAGGAGGAGGCGGTCGATGAGGTGGAGAAGCGGGGGGAGGTGCATAACCCAAAGAATTTCCCATGGCATCAAACCATTCTACCTGACAGCCATAAGGATTTGAAAGTGGTGGCAGGTCCTGGGTGGTTTCAAGAATTGGCTCTGCGAGAGCAGGTGCTACGATGAGAGCCAAGACAGGGAGGTATGCTTTGCGAATTGGCTCTACAGGAGCAAGAGCGATGAGGGGATCATGAGCGTTGAAGGGTGCAGGAGCTATGGAAGGATTCACAACAAGGAGAGTGTTAAAATTCGGAGTGTGGTCGGAATGGGGCATTTCCTTACCCCTGGAAGCGTACTAGGTGGCTCCTCGCCTTGTTTTACCTCGCAGACGGGGCATGGTGAGGGTGGAGCTTATCTTGGGGAAGAGGAGGCAGAACTGAATAACCAGAAAGCTCCAGAGAGGGAGAGGGAGAGCTCTGGAGGTCGAGAGAGGGAGAATGCTCCCGTGCTTGGAGGTTGGGGCACCAAAACGGGGGAGGGGAGATGGCCTGTGACATGACATGCAGGTTGTTGAGCACGTGTGAGATATGTCCATATTGAGTTCTCTGAAGGGTGGCAACGTCTGAGCTTAAATGCTGATGTGATGTGCTGGGGGGAGGGGTTCCATCATATGCCAGCTAGCTGGTGGTCTGGCCAGGTGGCCTCCCCATGGCCTGTCCACTCGTATTGCCAAGAAACACCCCATCTGGGGGCCATTCTTTTGTGTTATCTATTTCTCTACAAGATATCACAAAGGGATGAGAGGAGGTGGAGGAGGGGGATCATGAAAAGTCCCCTTTCTTCAGATCAAAACCGTGATTTTCCAGCAGGTCGGCCACTTGGTTGGCCAATCTTCTAATGTGGGAAGGTAAGATTACCCAATTAGGCTGAAGAATGGATTTGATTCTGAGGAGTCCATTCATAAGTCTCCAGCTGGGGGAGATTTTTTCCGGGTCTACCCCATGTAGGAGATGACTGGGGAGATGGATGACAATTTGTGAATCTTCTTCAGCAATGATGGGGAAAATATTTTGATCTTTAGTTGCTTATAGACCTATGAGGAGTCCCCATATTTCCCCTACATTGTTGGTATTGTGCCCCAGGTTTCCCGCTACAATGTGGAGGATTTCTCTTTTAGTGTTTCAGATGACTGCTCCATAGCTTGTCAATCTTGGATTTCCTTTGGAGGCTCCATCAAAATTTAGTTTATGGTACCCTGTTTCTGGCGTCTCCCATTTTGTGGGGCTAGTCTTGTGGTGTGCTTTGTTGTCCAGGAAAGTGGGCAAGTAGTGGAAATGGAGTTGCCAGAAGTTGAGGATGATGCGCTCATTCCCTGGGCAGCTCTAGTCTTGATTAGTCTAGGGGTAGAGAAAGAGTGTTTCTTTGATGTTGGAGTGAATAATGGCCCAAACCTCCTGCCAGTTTTTAGTGGTAGATTTGAAGATACGTTGATTCCTTTCCTTCCAGATTTGCTAGAGGATGAAGCCTGGTAAGAGTCGCCATATTTTATTGAGGATAGGGGATTGAAAAATTGAAGCGCGCCATCCTACTAAAGTTTCCCGTATGCCTACACGATTCATGTCCGTGGTTCTCATGAGGCTAGCGTTGTGATCCCAAATATTCGAACTGTAGGAACAAAGATTTAGGAGATGATTTTGTGTTTCTTCCTCTAAACCACATAACTGACACCAAGATGGGCCAATGAATCCCCTTTTCCTTAAGTTATCCCATGTGAGAATGCTATTGTGGGCAGTTAACCAAAGGAAAGTGTTGATTTTTGACCATGAATTTGTTTCCCAAATCTTGCTCCAGACTTCTTCTGTTGGTGGTCAACCATGTCCCGCTTTGAGTCGGTAGGCCTCCTGAATATTGAAAGTGCCTATGGAGGTATGTCCCCATCTGAGGATGTCGTTCCCATGCTGATTTAGAATTTTCCTTGCATCCAGATGAGCCAGCAACGGTTGGATGTTTATTTCGTTGGGGATGTTCAAGGCCTCGTGGGTGTTTTTCCAGGTGTGCCAGATATCACAATTTCGTGCTAGGTTCCAATAATCTGCTACTTTAATAAGGCATGCTTACGTCGTGTGGGAGATGAGGGTGCTCATAATCGGATCTGTTTGTAGGTCTGGGAGTTGTTTCCAAGAGTCACTCCAGAAGAGGTTTGATGTTTGACTTTACAGTTCCCAGAAAGAGTGGTCTGTAATGAGTCCCCTATTGTTTTTGGCTGCATTCCAGATGAGCGAGCCAAGGATTTGAGCATTCCATCTGATGAGATCTCTTTCTGGGGTTGTGGGGGTGTATTTTTTCCTCCATAAGCGGGCCCACGGGTCTTGGGTTCACTTTAACCATCTCCACCAAATTTTCTCACTGAGGACCTTGTTAAGAAGGGTAGGGTCTCTGAGGCCCAACCCGCCTACTTTCTTTGGTTTGCAGACTTTTTGCCAGCTTACAAGGGTTATTTTGCATCCTTCTTTAGTGTCCTACCAAAGAAATCTCCTTTGGATGTTTCTAAGGGTATTGAGGTTGAAGTTCGGAGCTTCCAGGGCTGAGAAGGTGTATACCGGTAGAGCTTGAAGTACAGACTTAAGGAGGATGAGGCGGCTAGGTAGATTGAGGGAGCAAAAATTCCACAGCAAGAGTCGTTTGCGAAATTTGGAGAGAAGGGATTCCCAGGATATATTTCTTAGAGGATTATCTATGAAGTGGATTCCTAGATAGGTGGAAGGTAGGGTACTACGAGTGAAACCCAGTAGAAGCGTGAGATGGTTTTGGATCTCCAGAGGCGTATTGAAAAAGAAGACATGTGATTTGGATAGGTTCACCTCCATGCCTGAGGCTTCGCAGAAGAGGGTGATGATGGATTTGAAGCGGATGGATTCTCGAGCTGTGGGCACTCCCATTAAGAGTAGTTCATCTATGAACTGACTGTGTGAAATGGGGGGCACGAATCTATGGGGGGTGAGACCAGAGAGGGATTGATCCGATATGGCTGCTTTGATGGTGTGGATGAGTCCTTCCACCATGATTATGAAGAGAAAGGGGGAGAGCGGGTCCCCTTGTCTTATGCCTTTGGTAGGCGAGAAAGGTCTTGAGGGAATGCCATTGATCAAGATGGAAAACAGGGCTGAAGAGGTGAGGTTGATTATCCAGGAGATCTAATTGGGTTCAAAACCAAAGGCAAGGAGAGTATATTTTAAGTAACTCTAACTTAGTTTATCAAAGGCTTTTGAGAGATCCAATTTTAGGAGCATACTTGGGGATTTTGTCGAGTGGAGTGAGTGGATTACTTCTTGTGCCAAGATGACACTGTCCAGAATTTGCATGCCTTCCATATAACCAGATTGTTCCTGCAAAATTATGAACGGTAAAATGGGTTTGAGACGAGTAGCAATGATCTTCGTGAGGAGTTTGTAGATGACGTTGCAGAGGGCAATGGACTGAAAGTGTGAGGGGGAAGTGGTGTGGTTTCCCTTGGGAATGAGTGTGAGGAAGGTGGCATTGAGGGCTTAGAGGACTTGTCCTAATCTTCTTGAGTCCTCGATTATTTCCCATACATCTGTTCGGATGATGCTTCGACAATGGTGGAATAAATCTGAAGTGAACCCGTCCAACCCCGGAGCTTTACCTATAGGGGTGTCCCTTAGGGCTTGATCCACCTCTTCCTAAGTTATTGGTCTCATTAGGGCCTCATTCTACTCTTTGGTGACCTCCTTGGGAATTTTCTTGAGGATGGTCTCGATTGCGCAAGACCGATCTACAGGGAGTTATGAGAGAAGGTTTTTGTAGTAGGAGAGCATTTCCTTTTCAAGGTCAGCATGCTGTTGAATTTTTGTTCCTTGATATGAGACTAGGTGAGTAATGCGATTTGATTGGCACCTCTGGATCATGGATCTATGGAAGAATTTGGTATTTCTTTCACCCTCTTTTAACCATTAGATGTGAGATTTTTGTCTCCAAAGGATTTCTTCATGCGCCCTTCTTTCAGCCAGCTGGTTATTCAGATGGGTTTCCTGGTGCTTGAGGGAGTCTGTGAGGTCGTGCTGTCTGATTTGTTGTTGGAGGCTTTGAATTTTCTGGTTGAGGTTATCTTGTTCTTGAAATATGTTTCCAAAGGTAGATTTATTCCAAGCTTTTAGATGTTGTTTGAGATTTTTAAGTCTCTGCTGGAATATGTACATAGGAGTCCCTATATGTATAGCTGCTTATTTCCACAATGACTTGATATTAGCTTGGAAGTCTGGGTGTGTCAGCCATAATTTCTCAAAGCGAAATGGCTTTCTGTCTGGAATGCCAATTATGTTGATACTGAGGAGGATCGACCAGTGATATGAGCCCAGAGAGTCAATGATCGTGGCATTCTAGGCTAGTCCATCTAGCATTATGGCTTCTGAGATGATGAAATGGTCGAGTCTGCAGGAGACCTGTTGAGCCCCAGAGTGCCTATTGGACCATGTGAAAGGTTCGTTGTCTATACTGACATCGATAATATTATGGGATCCTATGAAGAAATTGAAGTGCTCGCTGTCATTTCCCAGAGTGTGCGTGCCCCCCTTTTTTTCCTCCAGGCTTGTTATTATGTTGAAGTCTCCCCCAAGAATCCATCTGTGAGGGATGATGTGATTGACTAACCAATCCAAGTGATTGAGGAAGGATTTCTTGTCGCCTGTTTTAGTGGGGCCGTATACATTTGTAATGTAACCGAGTTTGTTCGAGCCAATGAGGTGAAAAGAAGCAGTGATGGTCCATTTGGAGGTGAAGAATCTGCCCACCAGAAATGTGGATGGATTCCAAAGCATTGCTAGACCTCTAGCAGCACCCTTGGCATCGATTTCCATGTGATAGGATTGCTTCCAACATTTTTGAAGAATAGAAGAGGCCTCCTCTCCCGCACATTTTGTTTCCTGCAATATGAGAATATCTGGCTTATCTTTCTTGATTCTCTCTCGGAGCATAGCTTGTTTTTTTTTTGCATTCAGGCCCCTTATATTCCAGGATAGCATCTTCATGAGGATGATGGGGGTTGGAGAGGGGGGAAGTTGTCTAAGATCAGTTGTATCTGACCCGAGTTGACGAGAAAGTTCCCGACATATTGAATTAGTTGATGTTTCGGTTTTCAACCTCTTTTTTTCTCATATTTTGTAGGTTTGCGTGGATCCTTTGTTTTTCCCTTTTGAATTCCAAGGTTCGTGCTAGCTCTGGCTGATCCCCCTATCGAGGAATTAAGAAATACTTTATGCACTTTACGTAGTTGGTCTGGTGGTATGGTGTATAATTGTTGCTTATGATAAGCTTGCTCCAAGTGTGCCATATCAATGCCTGCTAGCTCCTGATCTTCCACGTCTGTGTCTGGATCTCTTATTTCCGGACCAAGTGTGGCAGGAAGGGAGGCGTCAGAGGGTGGTGGTTGAGAGGGAACTGGGCCTAAATGATTGGGATTCATTGTGCTTTGGCATTTAGCAGGTTCGGTTCGTGGTGTCGTTGAGGAGGAAGGTATGTTTGTTGGGGTTTGTAGGACCTCAAAGGAGTTCTTGATTGGGGGTCCAGGGGGGGCCTGGGNGGGGGGGGGGTGCTTTTTTGACTTGATGTCTATGCTTGCCCATGAAAGGGATGAAATCATCCTTGGATTTGTCGGGGTCTTCCACAGAGGGTTTGTTGGGATTATTTAAAGGCCATTCACGGTAGATATGTCCGTGCTCATGGCATTTTCTGCAGCGAAAGGGGATGTGCTCATAGTTGATTTTTTGGGACCATTCATCATCCTGGTAATCTAGAGTGATGGCCCCTGGGAGGGGTTTGGATATATTCAAGTAAACACATATATGAGCATAGGTTGTGTACCATATTTGTTTTGTTGCTTCCGAAGCTTTGACGTAGATACTGATGGTGTTTCCTATTCCCGCAAGGATATCTTCTATCCAGAATTCCTATGGGAGCGAGTAGAGTCTTAGCCATACTGGTGCATGTGTGAAGTCTTCCTTTTCTGGGCTGAACCGTTTCGTCTAGAAACAGAGGAAGAGGTCGATGGAGTTGTAAAAATAAGGTCCTCCTTCAAAGATCCGATTTTTGTCTTCCAGATTATGCAAGATGATGGTAAAAAAGCCTTTTGATCCATTGGAGGTCATAGTGGCCTTTGGGCTTCCACCAGTGCTAGATCCATTTGACTAGATCCTTTTCTGAGGGCCATAGCCCTAAAAACTTTCCTATTAGAGCGAAATCCTTCAAGTATTGTTTTTGGTCCTCTATTCTTGGAGAGTTGATAATGTATTTTGGAGCGATCGGGGCTTGTGGAATACATTTGCATGGTTCCCAGGTGCGATTGGTTTTGGTGTGGTTGGCGGCTATATCAATGTCCATTGGATTTTCCTTCGGCAGCTCTTCCTCCAATAGAATATTTTTCATGCCTTCCAGGAGTTCGAAGGTCGGTCTTTTCATGTGGTAGGAGTCGTGCTCCTTAGCGGTGACAAAACTGTAGGAGGAGACCTGGGGCTCCCCTCCCTCGGCCTCCATGGCTGCAGTAGATGAGAGAGGTGGTGTGTGTCTGGTTTGAGGCATAGAACCCTAGCGTAGCAAAATTCACTTGTGCCTATTCCTTAATCAACACTTTGGCTAAGATATTCCACACAAAAGAACGCATCAAACAAGAATAGGAGTTTGATTGGAAAAAGTAAGTTGTTAGGACATCGAATTCTTAATGCTTAATAAACAAAAATGATTTTCAACTCTGGATGTCCCATACAATTAGAAGCCTTATGTTTGTCATTCAATGCACAATTATATATCATTTATCAATGATACTCATTTCTTCATGCATGTAATTCACTTTGGGAATTGATCAATATGTGATGGTTTTGATTCCTTGAATTCTCATCACTCTTTATCATTACTCAATCTTCTACAACTAATTTGAACTCACAAAGGTAAGTTAAGCTTCCCCTTATACAAGATTACATTAACCTCATCTCCCACCCTTACCCAATGCATCTACCCTAGGGTTAAGTTAAGATTTTCCTTATACAAGCTTACATTAATCTCATCTCCCACCCTTACCCAATGCATCTACCCTGGGGAAACTTTTTGACTAGTCACTTTTTTAAAATTTTGAGAAAACCTATTTGATTTTTTGTAGTTTTCATTAAATTTTATTTATTCAATGGAATTAATGACAATTTTGGGTAATTATTATCCCGTATGATCTGTAAATATGATGAAAAATTCAATTATTTTTAATGATTCTAATGGAACCTTAAAGATCGTTGTTGGGGAGCTTCTGGAGTTTTACCTCTTTACATAAATGAAGGAAATTTGTCTTCTCTAAAGAATAAAAAATAGGGACTAAAACAAGGTGAATGTAGATCATGTTGAAAGAAACAAAGATAGATTCTAATACTAATTTGGTCTTGAGAAATGGAGATATTGAAAATAATCAACAAAGATAAATTTTACTACTAATTTGGTATTAAGCTCAATGAAGATATTGACAATAAAAAATGTCTGCGAGAAAATATCATAAGTATACTTCTTATGAAGGTGAGAAGGCTCTCTTGTTACCTCTACTATATTTCACTTTTAAATATTAATATTTTAGGGGATTGCACCTTTTAAAATTTGCAAGAAACTACACCTTTCTATAGCATGCATGGTAACATATATATCCAATTTTTCATCCTTCATCCATATTTTATTAGGAGGTTTATTTTAGTTAAGAATGTGATAGAGCCATCCTATTGTATTTAATAATAAGACAAGAGTTTTATCTTGAATTTATGAAAACTCACTATGTGAAATGTATATCATGCAAACGTTTGGGTAACTTTCCTTCATACATGAAGAAAATTTGATTAATTTTGGGATTTGGGTTTTAATTAAAAAACATCGTAAAGAATCAAGAAGATATTTTGCAAGTCAAAGAATTGACAAGTTAGAAGATGATATTTAACATAGAGGAAAATTTTGGGTAACTTTCCTTCATACATGAGGAAAATTTGATTAATTTTGAGATTTGGATTTAATTAAAAATGTCATAAAGAATTGAGAAGATGTTTAGCAATTTAATGATTCAAGAAGTTAGAAGATGATATTGAACATAAAGGAGGATCCTTGAAGGAATTTTCTCTTTATGGAAGCTCGTTGATGCTATAAGCATTGAGATTCTAGGTTAGTATAATAGAGAGCTTTAAAATGATTTCTTAAGATGACTAAATATTGTGTTTTATTCCTCATTTCTTGAAAGAAATATTTGTGCCTCCACGTATATGATATTATTGAGTTGATCTTTTTTTGGATCACATTGCATGCATTTTCAAATAAAATTCAGTTTTCATTATTTTGTGTATATCTATAGGTTGAAGACAACGTTAGTTGACCTTTCGAAAAAATTGTGTGTGTGTGTGTGTGTGTAAATGACATACTCTCAAAAAAACTTCTACATGTCTCAATTTGGCTAGTTGGGTAAGGAGATGAACTAGAGTGGACTTGGTAGCTATATTATTAATGAAGTAGGCAAGGTACTAATAAAGAATATAAAAAAAATAGACAATAGATTCCAAAATTCTCTATTCATTTACCAAAAAAAAAAAACTTATACATACCAAATCATCTCATTCATATATAGGTGTTCCATACAAAAAGGGAACGGTTCACTTTGACCATGTCTTCCCATTTATTATAATATACTATCTAACTACCTTATTGATTGTTCATCATTAATATCTAACACCTATTTCAATTCTTATGCTCCACTCTCTACCAACTATTTTAGTTATTATATTTCACTTTTCCTTCCCTCGTATTCTGTACCATTCCCTCGTTATTTGAAGTAACAATGTCCCTACTTGTAAAACCAAATGTGGAAAACGAGTAGTAAATGTTTGTCTTTACTGCAAAAGAGGTACATGGTGATAATTCCATGGCATGTTTCCTGTGTACGAACGTCAGACATAGTATCTTGGTCCAATGGTGGCTAGAAATTAGGCATATTTTCCACGGGATGAGAAATCAATAGCTCTTATTCAAGATGGGACAACTCATACTTCTTGCGCTTGGAAATGTTTGAATGGATGGATGCCAAGTTGCGGTAGAAACTCAAACCTAAAATTATTTTTCCTATCTATTCAAAAATATTATAGGGACCATATCTGAGTGGGTGAAGCTTATGGTTTTTGACTCCTTGAAAGTGTCTCTTTTGAAGATATAACTAGATATGATTACCAACCTTAAATGGGGCTAGACAATGATGGAGATCATAGAGGGCCTTCACATGTTCTTGATTTTGTTGTAAAGCACTCCAAACTTACAAATGAATATGTTCTAACATGCTAACAAAAGTGTTTACATGTCACTGAGCTATGAGTTGTTGTAGAGAAGTAGGTTGTGGCAAAGTTGCTAAAACTTCAAATGGTGATGTCAGTTGGAAGTTGTAACACACTTCAAAAGGAGAATAATTGGTGATGTAATGAATGGATCTATAGTAAAAATACTAAAAAATATGTAGTGTTGAAAAATATGAATTGGACTAAGGTAGCTTGACTACTTTGGTTTTCCCATTAGTTTGGGGGTGAAATGCAATGGAAAATTGTAGTTATCTAGATGATAAATTTCTTTCCAATATATTCTAGAGTGATTTCCAAAAATTATTGATAAAATGGGCATCATAATAAAAAAATCATGTGAGGGATCCCAAACTAGATCAACACATGACAGAAAAACAAATCTGCAACCTACTGAGTTGTAATGTGTATGTTGGAGGGTGTAAATAAATACATTTTTGAGAATCAATAGACCAAAAAAAACACACAATCATGCTTCTAAAGATTCATAGGAAGGAAGGAAGGGAAGTCATTGTTCCCATTGGTGAGTATTTTCAGAAGAAAATCATCTCAAATAGGTTTCTAGGCACTTGTTGATGACTTTTGTTTGACCACCAGTTTGAGGATGATATGCAGTACTCATATTTAGTTGTGTACCTTGAAGTTTAAATACATCCTGCTAAAATGTGTTGGTGAATGTGGGGTCCCAATCCGAGACAATGGACATGGGCATACCATGTAGATTAAATATCTTATGCATGAAAGCCTAGGTAACCGAGGAAGGAGTGAAAGGATGAGCTAGGACACAAAAATGAGCAACTTTTGAAAGACAAGAAACAACAACCATGATGACTTATTTGTTACCCTCTTTAGGGAGTCCCATGGTAAAATCCATTGAAATTTCTATCCAAATATGTATTGGGATTAGTAGTGCCTGCAATGCCCCCGGTATCTTCATTGTCTCTCCCTTGTTTTTTTTGGAAGGCATCACAAGATTCTACAAAGTATTGGATATATTTTTTCATGTTGTCCATAGGAATGAGTGCTTAATTATTTCATAGGATTTATGAAAGACATAATGACCAAATATCACTGATGAATGCAGCTCCTCTAAGACTCATTATTTTAGGGATGAATATTTTTCCAGAATAATGCACCCTTTATACCGCAATGTATCTTGTCATAATGTATTTAACCTTTAGGTGGGTTGGGATCCACCTGAAGTTGTTGGATGATATGTATTAAAGTAATGTTTGCTAGACATTCCATGTGGCCCTCCTCAAACTGTGATAGTCAGTCTCGATCTAAAAATTCCTCTGTATGAGATAAGGGTACAAATTATCCACTACATGAAGTATATCCATCATTTCTTTCTCATATGTGGATTTTCCCGAATTGCGGTCACACAACTATTTACTTGTGAATGCCAAGGGGCATCCTTCTTGCATCAAAACTACTCCAAGACCTCTCCCTAAAGCATCACATTCCAAGAAAAAAATCTTACTAAAATCAGGTATTGTTGATACTAGAGTAGTGCACATGGAATCCTTTAAAGCAATGAAGGCCTACACTATTAGTTCACTCTAAAAAAAGGCATTCCTTTTAAGGAGTGAAGTTAGGGAACATGTAATTTTTCCATAATTTTTCACAAATTTCCTATAGTAGCATGTAATTCCTAAGAATCCCCTTAATCTCTTTAGTGTTTTAGGATGGGGCCAATCTTGCATAGTAACCACTTTCTTGATATCAAATCATACTCCCTCTTGACTTATAATGTGACCCAAAATATTCAACCTCAAGAGCTTTCCATATATGCACATTTATGGAATATTCCTTCCATAAATGCACATATACGGAAGTCACCTTTTGTATATGCGCATTTACGGAATCCTCCTTCCATAAATGTGCACATACAGAAGTGACCACCTTCTGTAAATGTGCATTTACAGAAGCCACCTTCCATAAATGTTCATATACGAAAGTGGTTGGCTTCTGTATATGCATGCTTCCATATATGCACATTTATGGAAGTTGGCTTATGTATATACATGCTTCCATATATGCACATTTAAGGAAGGAAACCACTTTTGTAAATGCACATATTTGGAAGAATGCATATATAGAAGATGACTTATGTATATGTACATATATGGAAGTGTGCATATACAGAAGTTGGCTTCCATATATGCGCATATACGAAAGCGCACATATATGGAAGTTGGCTTCCGTATATGCGCATATATGAAAGAACTTTCATATATGTGTATATTTATGAAACATGGCTTTCATAAATGTGCATATACTGAAGCAAGCTTCCTTATATGTGTGCTTCTATATATGAACATATATGGAAGCCGGATTCCATGTATGTGCTCTTCCATAAATGTGCATATATGAAAGTGGCCACCTTCCATATATGCGCATATACGGAAGTGTGCATATATAGAAGGCGGTCTTTCATAAATGTCCATATATAGAAGATTGTCTTCCATAAATGCACATAGACAAAATCCCTCCTTTCATAAATGCCCATATACATAAGGTGGATTTCATATATTTGTGCTTCTATATATGCACATTTATGTAAGGAGGCCTTCCGTATATGCACATTTATTGAAGTGATTTTGTATATGTTCATTTAAAATAAAGTTACCGACATAACAAGAACTGTGACCTGAAAATGAGAACTCTAGCCCTTAAAACCCATATTTTTGCATAAAAAACATGAAAATCAACCCCCAAATCAAAAAGTGGTGCTACTAGTAGCACCAATTTTTTAAACGGGGTCAAAATTACAACATTTTTCAAACATGGCCTTCGAAACTCAGACAGTAGCTCATAAAAACCTTAAAATCAACACCTAAATAAAAAAACGATGCTACGTAAAACAAAATGTTTTTTCCTAAACGGGAAAATCATAGTTATTTACGAGCTAATTGAAATTGTGACATTGACAACAAATCCCTACGTAAATAAACAACCCAAAATTGGACCCCAAATGGTCACTTGAAAATTTATTTACAAAGAGACCAAATGGTCACTTGAAAATTTATTTATTAAACTTTTTTTTTTTTAATTTAAGCTAAAAATAAATAAATAGAAAGAACAAAATCTTCGCTAGGAAATAATTTTTTTAAATGACCAAAAAAAATGCATTTAAAAATTTTATTCAAAAATTCAATTTAAAAAAAAAAAAGATTAAAAAACAAAGTGAAAAAAGAAAAAATAACTAAAAGTTATGTTGCAATCGAACCCGCCTAAAACCTACGTGACCATTCCCCGTGATACAATCGGGACTTGGGGACCCTTAGGAAACTTACTCAAATTGTTGAGAATTTCATTAGACTCTATGACTTTGTCGGTCAGTCTCCAAGACGCTCCCTTGTATTATATTTCGGATGTTACAAACGATTTCAAGGATGTTCTAGGCGCATTTCGTGGATTTTTTCAAGGCATTTTGGGATATTATGGACATATATTTTTAGTCTTGACAATCATGGAAAATGATGATTGACAATAAGATCATTTTTCCCATCCATTATTTTGTATTGCATTGAATCTAAATCTATTGTAAAAGTTATAGCTCAAAACATGGGTTTTGATTTGGTTTCTCGATGATTTAAATATTGTATTTTCAGCAACAAGGTTACAACAAACAAATTTTCCATGTCAAAAAAAGTCGCAACATTTCGTGGTTGATCCTATGGTTATTGTTCTGTTCTTCTTGTTTTTCTCGTCATCTCTAGCTTATCTTTTACATATTGTACATGGTTTTCAAGAGTCATTCAATTGTAGTGCTTCCACCATACCAACTTCAAGCATTGTGAAAACAATAAAATAGTAGTGACTTCGATTGGACACTAAATGTTTGAATAAATTCCTATCCAATCACATTCTTTATCCGGAATATGAATCTAATCTCTTTACATAACCAAAGTGTTATATAGTGGTTTTCAACACAACCATAAAAATCTGCAAAGCATATTGAGAAGGGAATGCCTTTATGTTTTAACATAATCGTCATTAACAAGAAATATGAGTAAGAAAAACTGCTATGTAGACATTTCTCATTTAATTCTCCTCTAAAGCTAAATTGCATTTTACTCTTGTCTAGCATCCAATAATGAAATGTCACTCGCCCTTTTTTAAATTGGTTGAGCTTTTTCATAATTGGCAAGTGTAAGGGTTGTGCATAATACTGTATAGTATAGCTTGATATGTTTACAAGCTTGAAGCAACTACAAATGTTTATGGCTAATTTTAATATATATATCATGCACTTAATGCTCCGGGACACGTCCCCCTGTCCCCGCCGTTCCCCGTCCCTAAAACCAATGCAACATAGCTAAAAGAAACAAAAAAATTAAAATTCAAAAATTAATAATTTAAAAAATATATATATATTTTTTGTACAAAAGAATCATTAAAAACCTTTAAAAATATTATTTTTTCTTATATATATATTTATATATTTGAAAATGGCAAAAAATTAACAAAATTCAACCAAAAAATGTCTAAAATAAAAAATATTACAGAAAATCTTTAAACTAAAAACTTAAAATTAAAATAAAAGACAAAAAATTCAAAAATATATATTTTAAAAACAACATTTAAAATGAAAACAAATCAATTTTATTAAAAATCAATAACTAAAGAATAAAAAGAAAAATTTCAAATCAATTTTAAAAATAAACTTCTAAGCATATTTAAAAAATAGAAAACCAAAATTTAAAAGAAAAAATAAAAACAACTTTACAATACAAAACCTATCAATTTTTAATTGAACTTAAAGTTAGAAAAAAAAAAAATAAAAATGCAAATATAAACAAATTTAATAACATTTAAAAAATAATAACAAAATGCAATTTTGCAATTGAAATAACATAAAAAAAAAAAAAAAAAAAAAAAAAAACTTACAAACCTACATATTATTGGGTGTAGTGAGATATGATACCATATCGCTTAAGGTTCTCTCATTTGCTAAGCCTCGGGTCCCACGAGTTGTGGCTTAGCCTCGGTGGGGCTAGGGGCTGCCCATCGCCCCCACGACAACCATTGCACCCAACCAGCCCACGCGGTTTGGTTGGGCGTTGTGGGTGCCATAGGGGGCAATGTCAGGCATCACACTAAAATTTCACTCGCTAAGCCCGGCACTGGCTAGGGATTAGCTCCTGGGTTTGGGTGATGGTCGACATCACCTCACTATATCATTAACGCTCAACCAACCCATGGCTGGCCGGTCGGGCGTCAGTAGGGTCGTAGGGTGATGTCGAATCACTCCAACCCCCACGCTCTAAGCCTCTACTCTGCGGGGACCGTGGATTAGCCCCTGGGTGTTGGGGTGATGCCCGACATCACCACCCATGACCTCCCATCACCGATGCATATTTGTTTTTAATTTATTTTTTTTTATAAAATTTTACATAATTTTAACTTTTTTAATAAAACATTTAATTTGTTTTCGTAATTTTATGGTTTTTTTAAGTTTTTTTTTATTTTGTATTAAATTTTGTAGTTTAAGTGTTTTAATTTGTTTTTTAATATATGTTTTTAATTGTTTTTGTTTTTCTTAAACCTTTCTAAAGTTTTTAAATAGTAAATTTGTATTTTTACCTCTTTTTTCTTGTTTTAGCTTAGTTTATCTATTTGTTTTATTTTTGGTTCTTTTTCCCTTTTTAGTTTTCTAAGTTTTCTCTCAATTTTTTATTACTTAAATTTACTTTTAATTTTTTTTTAATTTCAATTTTATTTTTCTTATTTTTAGTTTTTAATTTATAAAACAAAAATTCGAATTATATTTTTCCTTAAATATTGTTAAAAAATAGTGTTATTTAACTACAATTTTTTTCTATGTATTGAAGTAAAGGTAAACAATGTGTTAAAAATGGTGTTTTCCACTATATTTTAAAAGTATGGAACAATAAATTAATTAAGGAGACACAATTATATGAAAAATCTTAAAAAGTAGAAAAATTTGAAAATAGATGAAAAATAAGCATTTAAAAAAAATGTGGAAATATTGTGGATTGAAAAATTTAAAATATCGAAAAATAAGTTAAAAAGTGAGAGGGGGTGCTAACGGTAGCACCATTTTTAAAAACGGGGTAAAAATTTGGACCCCCCAAAAAACGAGAACTCTGTAAATTTCTAGTTAAGTTGGTAACTATGTTTTAAGGTGTTGATGTTTTGGTAGCATCGGATAGGTACTTCCACATAGGCATGTGTTTTGCATGTGGAAGTAGTTGAAAATATTCTAGTCTTGAGTTTAGTTTAGTTAGAAGGAATTAATTAAAGTAAAATTGTATTTATTAGTGAATTGAGTTATTTAAGGACATGCTTAGCATGCAACTTGTAATCTAAATCTTATGTTTTGAGAAGTAATATCAATAGTAGATCACTTTGAAGATTAGAAATAGATTGTAACTCATGATTATAAAAGCAAGGTTGAGGTAAATGGAGAAGTCACTTCGAGAGGAAGTCACTTGTGTTGAGGGAGTTGACATGGTCAGGACTTGTGTGAGATACACTTGTGAGAGACTTGGTGAGAGACCAAGGTTAAGGATAAAAAAGAAAGACTTTTGCTAGTAAGGAGTGTAGGAGAAAAAAATATTTTTTTCTTACACTAGAGTGAGGAGATCTCACTGGTTAGGTGAAGAGAGTTCATCCAAGTATTGATGAGAGGGTTGGATAAAAAATGATCATGATTCAATATATTGATAGGTGGAGAATGACTTTCATCTAGATGTCATATAGGTCAAGGAGGAGAGAGATCAAAAGCAGCCACAAGTAGTTTTTAGAGGACATAAGCCACACGGAAGAACAGAGTCGTACAAAGCTTGTCGTATAAAATTTTCATACACATTTGCGGGTCTCAGTGGAGACAGTCGCGGATATCCATGGGTCAAAGAAGGGAAAGTCGCGGATGTTTGGAGGTCATAGAAGAGAAAGTCACAAATGTATTAGGAAACATACTGGTACAAGGTTGTACAAAAGCACAAGAGTCTCCAGTTTCTTCCTCGGTGTATAATTCTCTTAGTGGGCCATTATCCTTATTACGGGAGCCCTAATTTGACCTTAATAAAAGCATCATTGAACTGGGTTTTCCTCCAGGGTTTTTCCAAGGGTTTACCCAAAATTATTAGTGTTCTTATGTGCTTGATTTGGTTTCCTTGTTTATGCTCTTGGTGCATGTTTCGTTGAGTAACCTAGTTGTGCTTTGATTCAGTAAATATATGTTGCTTGGAATTCACTGCCTAGTGCTAGGTTGAGGGAAATTTCAACATAGTATTAGAGAATACCTAGGTTTGAGAGAAGATTTCAACATGGTATTAGAGCCGAGGCTTTGAAGGAAAGAGGGAGCCTAGTCTCTGAAGGGAGGAAACCAAGAGGACAGGTCTTATCAAGTAGATAACCAACAGAGAAAATGAAAGGACATATTTTTCAGGGAAACAACAGTACTGAGTAGAATAGGTGTTTTTGTCGGAATACAGAGGCATCTGCAAGTAACAGTGTAGACAGTTGTGGACATCCACGAGTCATAGAAGGAAAAGTCATGGATATCCGTGAGTCAAGGAAGGGAAAGTCGTGGATAGGTCGTATAGGACATTACATGGTAGTTCCAACATAGGGTTTTCAAATCAGATCTTGAATATGGTGAACACATTGAAGATTGAGGACAGGTTAGAAGGGGCAACAAACTTCCAGGCTTGGAAGGCAAGGATTCTTCTTTTGTTAGAGGAGAATGACCTCAAAGAGTATGTTGAGGTCATGGTTGCAAATCCTACAGATCCACGAGAATTGGTAGTTCACAAGAAGAAGGAAGTGAAGGCCAAGTGGGTGCTACTAGAATCGGTAAAGGATCACTTGATTCCACACATTTCTAAGAAGAAATATGCCAAGGAAATGTATGATTTTTTGGTGAGTCTACACCAAAAAATGAATATAGGCAGGTTGCTACATTTGAAGCACCAACTTCAATTTGTTAGGATGTCCAGTGAGGACATGGTTGTGAATTATCTTATGAAGATTACATAGATCTGAGATCAGCTTGCAATAATTGACGAGACAATACAAGATGATAAGTTGGTGAATGTAGCATACTTGAGAGGTCTTCCTGAGTCTTGGGAACCTTTTGTGCAGGGGATTTTTGCACTAGATAGTGCCAGGGTTTGATAGACTATGGAATGATTATATTTAGGAGGAGACTTGGTTAGAGTCTAGGGATGGTTTGAAGAGAAGACATCATAACAACTTTTCTCTTGTCATTCAGGCAAGGAAGGGCAAGTTCAAGAAGATTTCCAGTGGAGAGTCGATCGCTCGAGATGGAAAGAAGAAGGAGGACATGAGAAAATTCAAGTGCTTTTCATGTTACAAGTTTGGACATTATGTAGGTCAATGTCCGCACAGGAATAAGGGGGGAAACAAAACACAATCAGAGTTAGTTGTGTCAACAAAGGCTCAAGTGGACGATTTTTGCAAGAAGTTTGAACAAACATAGTTCTTACTAGTTTTTCAGACTTCCATGGGCATCATATCAACTGATGCACATGGTTGATAGATAATGGAGCCACATGTCATATGACAGGAGCATGAGAGGTGTTTGAGATATTCACAGAGTCTAACTTAGAGATGCATGTGGAATTTGGTATGGGGACCAAGCATGCAGTGAAGGTATTTGGAACAATGTCATTTCGGATGGAGTCAGGAGGCACATTAAGAGTATAGAATGTGTTATGGGTTTCAGAACTCAAGAGGAGTGTGATCTCAGTCTCAATGATTGAGAAGAAGGGTTCTGACGTAGAGTTTTAGGATGGAAAGATGTTTATTATGCCCAAAGGATCTAGCTCAAAAAAATCAATTGTCTTTGGAGTTAGAGAGATAAATTTGTATAGGCTAAAGGGCCATCCTATGAGAGCGATTTGCAACAGCATAGTGACAGAGAATAGGGAGCAGGTAGCTCTGAAGGTTGATAAACTCAAAGGGATCCAAATTTCAAGTTCATCTGGGAAGGAGAAGCCTTCCATGTTAGTCAAGAAGGAGTCATTGTACGAGATGGCCATGCAAGATGCTCAGGAGTAGGAGACTTATAGGAGCATGTTCATATGCAGTGAGTCTTCAGAGATAGTTCAAACCATCATGGGAGGGATGGCTTCTGTGCCAGAGGGAGCAACCGATCAGGTGTATTGGAGAGTAGGCATGGTAGCGAAGATAGAGAAAAATCCAAGTGGGAGAAGTATCTTCCTTGCTAAGAGGGAGTGTTGATGTTTTGGTAGCATCGAACATGTACTTCCACATATGCATGTGTTTTTCATGTGAATGTACTCTAAAATATTCTAGTCTTGAGTTTACTTTAGTTAGAAAAAATTAATTAAAGTAAAATTGTATTTATTAGTGAATTGAGTTATTTAAGGACATGCTTAACATGAAACATGTAATATAAATATTAATTGGGTGTGAGAAGTAATCTCAATCGTAGAACACTTTGAATATTAGAAATAGATTGTAACTCATGATTATAAAAGCAAGGCTAGGGTAAAGGAGAATTAACTTCGAGAAGAAGTCACTTGTGTTGAGGGAATTGACACGGTCAGGGCTTGTGCGAGATACACTTTTGAGAAACTTGGTGAGAGACCAAGGTTGAGGATAGAAAATAAGGACTTTTGCTTACACTAGAGTGAGGAGATCTGATTTTTTGGGTGAAGAGAGTTCATCCAAGTATTGATGAGAGGGATGGATCACAAAGGATTGTGATTCAAGATCTTGATAGGTGGAGAAGGACTTTCATCTAGAGGTCATACAAGTCGAGGAGGAGATAAATTAGAAGCAGCTACATGTAGGTTTCAGAGGACAGAAGCCATAGGGAAGCACAGAGTCATACGGAGCTTGTCGTACAGGCGTTCCGTGCACATATGCAGGTCTTAGTGGAGATAGTTGTGGATACCCACGGGTTAGAGAAGGAAAAGTTGTGGATGTCTTCATGTTAGAGAAGAGAAATCCATGGATGTATTGGTAAATGTGTTGGTACAAGGATGTACAGAAGCACGGGAGTCTCCAGTTTTTTCTGCAGTGTATAATTCTCTCAGTGGGCCATTATCCCTATTATAGTAGCCTTGATTTGACCTTAATAAAATAATCATTGGACTGGCTTTCCCTCCAGGGGCTTACATAAAATTCTTGGTGTTCTTAGGTGCTTTATTTGGTTTCCTTGTTTATGCTCTCGTTGCATGTTTCATTGAGTAACCTATATGTGCTTTGATTCGATAAATATATGTTGCTTGGAATTAACTTCCTGGTGCTAGGTTGAGGGAAATTTCAACATGGTATTAGAGCATACCAAGGGTTGAGAGAAGATTTCAACATAAGGAACGCAACCACTTCTGTATATGCACATTTTCGGAAGGCCACTTCCATAAATACGCAAATACTGAAGACAACTTCCATATATGCATGTTTCTGTATATGTGCATTTATGAAAGGTGACTTCTATATATGCACACTTCTATACATACGCATTTACGGAAGTCCATCTGTATATGTGAATTTATGGTAGGCGACTTCCGTAAATGTAAATTTTTGTATATGTCGCACAGATATGGAAGTCCGATTTTTTATATGTGCACTTACGTATATGTGCATTTATGGAAGATGACCACTTTCGTAAATACATATATATGGAAGTTGTCTTCCATAAATGCATATATATGGAACTAGATTCCTTCCTTAAGTGCACATATATGAAATTCAACTTTCATATATCCATGCTTCTATATATGTGCATTTACGAAAGTTGGCTTTTGTATATGTGCGCTTCCGTATATGCACATTACCGAAGTGCTTTCATACATCTGCATTTATGGAAGGTGACCATTTTTTTATATGCACATTTATAGAAGGAAACTTCCAAAAATGTGTATACACAGAAGTCATCTTCTATATATGTGTGTTTTATATATGCACATTTACGGAAGTTGACTTATGTATATGTGTGCTTCTGTATATACACATTTATAGAAGTTCTTCTGTATATGAGAATTTATGGAAGTTGACTTCCATATATCCGTGCTTTTGTATATACACATTTACGGAATTTCTTCCATATATGCGCATTTACAAAAGTTGACTTCCATATATGCACATTTACAAAAGTTGAGTTTCGTATATGTGTGCTTCTGTATATACACATTTACGAAAGTTCTTTCATATATGCGCATTTACGAAAGGTGACTTCCATAAATGTGCACTTCCATATATGTGCATATACAAAATCACTTTCATATATGTGCATATTTATGAAAGGGAGAATTCATAAATGTGCATATATGGAAGTCAAATTCCTTATATCTGTGCTTCTGTATATACACATATGGAAGTCTCATTCCATGTATGTGTGCCTCTGCATATGTGCATTTACAGAAGTGGTCGCCTTCTGTAAATGTGCATATACAGAAGTTGACTTTCATATATATGTGTTGGGTGTAGGTCGATTTTGAGGAAAAATCCATTTTTGGAAAGTGAAGCTTAATTCGGAAAAAGACATCTGGAAGGAAAAGCAGCACATGTGAGGGAAAGTCGCATCCAAGGAAGGAAAGCATGCAAGGTGTGCATGCAGGAAAACCTAACCACTTTAGGGTTAGGGTTTTTGTAAGAGATTGTAACGGCTGATAAGTTGTAAATTAATATAAATAAGTATCGAGGAGGTCTAGGTCGGGGGTCTGCAGAGTGTTGGAGGTTCTTAGAGGTTGTTGTTACTTAATTTTGTTGACATATGATGTAATTTTGTAAGCTGTTGAGTTGTAGGAGAGTCAATTTAGCTAGATCTTGAGGGTTAGATCGCAAGATGAGGAGCTTGGTGTGATCTAGTCAACCTCACAGAGGTTGTGGAACCTCTTCCATGATTGTGTGATCGGAGATACAGTGCGCGCATCGCCATATTTTGCAGTAAACATAAATAAAATAGACTAAGAAGCCAGATATTTGTGGATGTAGCCCAGGAGGGGGTGAACCACGGTAAAACCTGTGTTATGGGTGTTGTTTATTGCATATTTACTTTTTCTCAATAATTAGAGGATGAATGAATACTTATGTTAGATATGTTATGTGTTATATCTGTAGATTGCATGCATAGACTTAAGAGGTGAATGAATATTAAGAATAATAAGAAGAATGATCAAAATAAGGTCTGGATAAAATCCCTACTATCCCAGATCCCTACTCTTTCCCAGACTGCAAGCACTTGAGCTTTGAAGTCACCCATAGAACTATCTCGGGTGAGACTGCGCAGTACATTCTGTGTGTTTTGTTACCTTCTGGTTTACCAGAAGGTCTAATAGTTTTAGAGGGTTTTGTTGGAAACCTGTTCAAATCTAAACCTAGGTCAGCCCAAGATTAGAAAGAGGATAAGTAAAAGACAACAAATGGTTCCGTTGCCGGTTGGAACTGCATGGGATTGAGTGAGAGGGACCCGTGAAAGAATCGTATAGAAAATGAAAAGATAGAAGGGAATGTTCAGACCATGGAATCCAACGAAGGTGGAAATTGAAAGCTGGTTGAAAAAAAAGGAGCTTTAGTTTGCGCAAAAGGATAACAAAAACCCTAAAATAACACTGCACAAATATCTGGATAAGTACGTGTTTGGTGACCTACATGAGGTGTTTTTCTGTGATTTTCAGCATGTGTTGCAAGAGTGGCTATTGAGGTTAAAACATAACCATCCTACGAATCAAATCAAACATCTCGAGTGGAATCTCGTGGATATCGCGCAGTTACAACGAGTTTACAACAAAGTCACGTGCACAATAGATTTATGGCTAGACAGTATTGTTGCAGGGTTTATCACAGAATTTACAGTAGATATCGTGAAGTCTTACAGTGTAGCAGAGAAAGAGTTTCTAAAAGGACCCAGTGGAAGGTATATCAGATCATTCTATACTTCAATCAAGATCTTACTGTATAACAATGGTGTAATGACTATCGCGTCAGAAAACTAAACTTCCCTGCATGCATGGGGGAGGGGGGAAAGCACTAACATTAGTTGGAAGGATGGAGGGAGAGATGGATAAGGGAAACAAGGAGGCCATGGACCCAATTATGATGGACGAGGACCAGATCAAGCAGATAATGGAAACAACTTGAAAGACGCGCAGTGGAGCACCCTACCAATATAAGATAAATAATAAGAAGAGAGCCATAATTGAGAGAGAGGGTTTGGCCAGTGATGAAGAGGAGGTAGAGGATCTCTGTGTTGTGGAGCAGATTGAGGAAATCCTGCACAAAACATATGAAAGGAAGACAGGTAGTCCAAGGGTAGAAACAAAAGGAATAACTCCCATCCATGTCAGTCTTAGTGTGGAACCCATAACCCCATGTGCGACTAATACACCGACAAGAGAACCACCATTTATACAACCGAATTTTAGTGTAAGGAAGACAACATGAAACACATCTAAACAAGGAGCAACAACTAGAGGAGCCAGTTCAGGAAGTAGTAGGTGAATATCTACACCGCACAGAGGTAGTAGTTCACCAAAATTCAAGATGGCAGGACATGATCCCACCATCAGCTTACCATAATTTAAGGGAGAAGCATTAGAGGAACCTAAAAATCATTTGTTCATCTGCAAGAATATCTGGGAAGAAAAATAGATCACATATGAGGATACAAAACTTGTGCAATTAACTATCATGCTAAGAGACCGTGCACTGGATTGGTACATGAGCTTAGCTGTAAACAGTCCACCAAGAACAACAAGAATGATTGCAGATGTCAAGAATTTGTTGATAAATGAATTTCAGAAGCCTAGCTTAGAAGATAAATACATGAATGAGGTGATTGAAATCAGGCAGAAACAAAGTGAGTATGTTTGGGAGATTCATCATAGGTTCAAACGGTTGAAGGGTAAATTGAAGTATTTCATGACTGACATGCAACATAGACATCTCTTTGTGAATTCATTGCTACCACATATGAAATACCCTTTGAGGCAACGTAAGTTTCAAAACTCAAGAAGAGGCTCTGCGGGAAGCCTTACAACTGGAAGAGAATTAGTATCAAAAGACAGATCCAATAATAGAAGAGCTAAAGGAGGATCTGAAGAACCTCACATTTCAACTGAACCAGAATAAGGTTAAAGAGAAAAGAGAAGTTTTTTGGTGTACCACATGCAGGACAGAAGGACACCACAAGAATGAGTGCCCAACTTTCGAGCAGTACATGGAAACAGGGCTACCAAACCCTTTGCCATCATGAGGAACATGGTGCGAGATCAAAATGCATGGGCATGATCCATATCATTGTCAAATGATGCAGAAGTACCAGACAATACCTAAGAATTCATACTGCAATTTTTGAAAATCAGTGGGTCATGATGACAAATATTGTAGGACAATGGACCTTATGAGGGAAATAAATTCAGACACTTATAGGGTGCAAGCAGAAATAATGTCAAGTCAAGCTGCACCTCATTTCAACCAAGTACCACCACAATATAATACTGCGCAGCCTCAGTACAACAAAACACAACCTCAGCATAACCCCACGCAGTATAATCAGGTACCTCAATACAATGCACCACGAGGGGATCGAGGTGGATACAGAGGTGGAGAACTAGGTAGATGAGGATTTGGATGAGGAAGAGGTCTAGTAGTATGCCATAACTGCCAGCAACCAGGAAATTATGCAAGGGAATGTCCACTTCCACTTGCGACATGCATGTACTGTCGCACAACAGATCATGATACAGAGGATTGACCAGCATTATTGGGGAAGATCCAAGAAAAGAGAAACCAGGACAATCAGAATGTACAATGGATTTCTGCAGAAGCCAGAGATGATGGGAGGAAAATCAACATAGTCACGTGTGGAGGATCTAAGACAAGAGTTGACGTATTAAGACATGATCCAATGCAACACCAATGGGTGAAGAAGAATATTGAACCACAAAAGCAATTCGATGTGGGAAAATAAAAATAAATATTCAAGGAGGCAATACGGGAGTTCCTCCAGAGAGATGTTGCATCTACATCAACTGCACAACATACTCAGAACATACCAATGTACGAAATGTCCTCCTCAATGGACCACAACAGTGAAGCATAACCTATAGAGCAAGTAAGTAACATAAAGACTTTTCTGCGATCCTAAGTTAAACTACTGAATGATCCATCATCTGTTAAAGTTTTGCAAAATATCTTAGAAAAATGCAACACAGAAGTAGTAGGGAAATTAGAGAAGAAGCCAGTCAATCACCTCCATTCAAGAAGGAGGAAAAGCAGGGAATTTAGTTTCAATGCTAACATTGGGGATTTCAATATGGGAGACATTATATTGGACTTAGGTTCTGAATTCAACGTTTTACCTAAGAAGACATGGAAATGTATGGGAGAGCCGACATTAGGCTACTCACTTGTCCAGCTGAAATTAACTAACCAACCCAGAGTTTCTCCATTTGGAAGGCTCAAATGTGTGACAGTAGATTTAGATGGAGTGCGCACTAAGGCAAAGTTTGAAGTCATAGAGATAGTAGATGGTACAACACCTTATCCAACATTGCTTAGACTGGATTGGGAATTTGATAACCAGGCCATAATCAACTTAAAGAAAAGAAAGATGACATTTGAATTAGGAGAATACAGAGTCATTGCGCCATTATATCCATCAAAAGGAGAAATGTTTGTAGAACCCACTTGTTTAGATATGGAGGAAATAAACCAATTGTACAGATTGGAGGAAAAAAACCACTTGGAGGAAATAAACCAGTTGGAGGAAATGTTTGTAGAACCCATGCGCAGAAGACTATGTTAACCCAACTGCAGATGGGGTACTTAGCTGGAGAAGAATCACATCATGTGCTTCTGACTCAGATACAGGGTTGGAAAATTGGCAGCAGTTATTACATGAAGTTTCTACTAGAAGGTGCGCAAGAATAAATCGCACAGTAAGATGGGCTCGTACAGAAATCAGAGAACCTCCTAGTTTTCATGGAATAAATGATTTAGAGGAATTCCTAATAAAATATGAAGACGAAGTGCTGGAAAATCAGAGGTTTTTATCCCTAGTCATTGCACTCAAGTCTACACCTCCAAGATGGTGGGGTGTGCACAAAGGAACAATTTAGGACTGGTACCAATGTAAGCGACTACTGTGCATTAGATTCGGCGCAGAGCAAGGGAGTAAGAAGATGCAAAGATATGATGGACAAGGGACACCAACATTAAATTTGGAGAAATGAAGAACACTATGGAGGATGAAACCACCAGAAGAATGGCCTCATCACTTCATCCATACATTAGAAGGAATCCCAGAGAATTGGTATGTAGACCAAGAGATGCATAGAAGCACTACAGAATGGACAACATTGTAGCATAATTTTGTAGTAACCTTCTCATTTGAACATGAGAACCCCAACATGGATTCAACACTGAAGCAGATAAGAGGGGTGATATTCATTCAAGAACCATAGGTGGAACTCATGACATAATACCAACATCATAATAAACAGACAGTGGAATAACTATTGTCATGTTATCATGTGCAGGAAGAAGCAATAGACAAATATGACCTGTGCAACGTTCAAATTACATAAATTGAGGGAGAAAGAGAGGTGGAAGGCCCATCTCTGGAATCAGAAGTATTTTTTGTGCCAATAAAGATGAAGAAAGTCAACACTGGGACAACTAATAATCCCAAAATGGAAAGCACTGGAGACTACTGGGATGAACAAACAATAGAAAGAATAACAGAGTTACTGCGTGAATACAGTGACATGTTCCCAATGACCTTTATAGAGATGAAAGGAATAGCAGGAGAGCTAGGACAGATGAAGATGCCTCTCAAACCTGAGGCCAAATCTATCAGACAGAGACCTTATAGACTAAATCCAATATATAAGAAGAAGGTGAAAGAAGAGATTGACAGAAAGTTGGAAGCTGGCATCATAGAACTAGTGGAGGAATATGAATGGATAAGCCCCATGGTATTCCAAGAGAAGAAACAGGGGGGGATTAGGATTTGTGTAGACCTAAGGAAATTTAATGATGCATGCCTACATGACCCTTTCCCTACACCTTTTACAGATGAAGTCTTAGAGAATGTGGGAGGATAGGAAGAATATTCCTTTACAAATGGATTCTTAGGTTACCATCATATTAAGATAGCCCCAAAAGACAGGTACAAGACCACTTTTTCCATAGAATGGGGATCCTATCAGTACATAGTCATGCCTTTTGGGATGAAGAATGAACCAACCATATTCCTAAGGGTAGTCATAGATGCTTTTAAGGAGTTCATACATCAGTTTTTAGAAGTGTATCTGGATGATTGGACTGTGTATAGTCTGTTAAAGGACCATGTGGAAGTGTTAAGTCTAATGTTGGAAAGATGCAGACAGTGTCAGATATCATTGAATATCAAGAAGTGCATCTTTGGGACACCATTTGGAATATTATTGGGCCATATAGTGTGCAAACAAAACTTGCTAGTAGATCCTGCCAAGATTGAAGTCATTGTCAACTTACCATCACCAAAATCAGTGCGCCAGTTGAGAGAAACACTAGGACATACATGTTATTACAGAAAATTTATAAAAGGGTATGCACAAATTACTGCACCAATGGAAAAAATGCTAAAGAAATATATCAAATGTCAGTGGAATGAGGACTGTCAACAAGGTTTGGACACCCTAAAAGAAAAGATGGTCACAACACCTATTCTAGTATTCCCAGATTGGGAAAATACTTTTCATGTACATGTAGATGCATCAACTATAGCACTTGGAGCAATTCTGGTGAAACCAAGATTAGGGGATTTGGACCATCCTATAGCATTTGCAAGAAGAAAATTGCCAGAATCAGAACAGAACTACAACACCACCGAGAGAGAAGGCCTAGCCATGGTATATGCACTTTATAATTTTAGGCATTACTTACTGGGCAAACACTTTAAGATGTTGACAAAACATTCAACCCTCAAATACCTAGTCAACAAGCCATTGTTGGGGGGGAGGATCTGTATATGGCTACTGTTATTTCAAGAATTTAACTTTGAAGTGATAGTCAAACCAGGGAAGCTAAATGTAGGACCTGATCACCTGTCAAGGGTAACAAATGGAGAAGAACCCACCAACTTGGAAGACAACTTCCCTGATGCGCAGTTATTTCCAGTCCAAGTAGCTCATGAGTATTTTGTTCATATTATTGAATACTTGAGTACAAGGATTGTGCCACGAGATTTTAACACTGCACAGAAGAAAAATCTAGTAGTCAGAGCTATAGACTATCAATTGATTGCATGACATTTATACAAGATGGGTGCATACAACATTTTGAGTATATGTTTCCTAGAACATGAAAGGCCTATAATTTTGGTAGAATCTCATGAGGGAATAGCTGGAGGAAATTATGCAAGAAAAGATACCGTACAGAAGGTATTTCTGTTAGGACTATGGTGGCCAAAAATTCACAGAGATGCTAAGGAATATTTTCAGAGATGTGATGTCTGTCATAGGGTTGGTAAACCCAACAGAAGGGATGAGATGCCCCTAAGACCACAGGTAACTTTGCAAGTATTTGAAAAATGGGAAATAGACTTTGTGGGACCAATTAGTCCACCAGCGAAAAGGTCAGGAGAAAGGTATATCATCACTGAAACATAATACTTAACAAGATGGGCAGAAGCAACACCAATCAAAGACTGCAGCGCAGGGACAACAACCAACTTCTTGTTTGAGCAAGTGATCACTAGATTTGGATGTCCAAGGACTTTGATGAGTGACCAAGGTACTCACTTTATCAACAATACTATTAAGGCTATCACTGAAGAGTCTAAATTCTACCATCATAAGAGTACACCATACCATCCACAAGAAAATGGAACAATAGAAGCTTTCAATAATATCTTAGAGAATGCTCTGACAAAGATCTTCATTGTTAATAGGGATGATTGGGACCTAAAAATACCAGTAGTGATATGGGAATATAGGACTACATGTAAGAATCTGAAAGGACAAACACCATTCAGGTTGGTGTATGGGTAAGAAGCAGTGGTGCCACTAGAATTCCTGGCACCCAGTCTGCGCATGGAAACAATCACTAACATGACAGAAAGAGGTGCAGTGAAGGAAAGATTAAAACAACTAATGGAGATGGAAGAGGATAGGATCCTGGAAGGATTTCACCAAGAAGTACAGAAAGCAAGAGACAAAGCTTGGCATGACAGACATATCAAGAGGAAGAGTTTCAAGGAAGGATACCTAGTCTTACTTTATGACAGTAAATTTCTTCAACATCCGGGTAAATTTAGAATGCATTGGGTAGGGTCCTATGAAGTCAAGACTATCACAGATGGGGAATCTATACAACTAAAGGATTTGTCAAGAACATAACTCAAGGGAATGGTCAATGGTATTCGACTGAAATTGTACAGGGACAGTCGACCTCCTAACACTTAAAACTTACAGCGCACTAAGAAGGACATGTACATAGTCTATTATAGTAGAAGTTAGGACAAAAAAATGACAAAAATATATAAAAAGGAGAAACAGAAGGAAAAAGAAATACAAAAATAGAAAATAAAGAAAATACAAAAACAATGGGGAAAAGTGGCATGCAGTAATTACCGCGACAGACATCAGAAGATTGTGCGCAATAAAAAGTGAAGTTGGCCCAAATGCACGCAAAAAGAAAAAAGTGAACATAACCTGGTCTATAAAAGGTGGAAAGCATATAGTCATTCAACACTTAGAAAATTTCGAGCTCGGAGTGAGAAAGACAACCCATGCCCTGGTTTCCAATTGATGAAGTAGCAAGCCAAGATTGTGATAATTGTAAAGGATGACTCCACCAAAGTTTGGGTTTCCATGACAGTTTGTCAGGGTCACCCAACAAGGCCAAAGGCATAAAGAGAGGATGCACCAGCCAAAGAATATAGTAGAGATCGAGGATGTGACCACCTCGGATCGATAATCCATTAGCCCGACGTAGATCGAGGAATATCTCCCTATAACACAGTAAGGAGAGATAGGGAAGAGCTATGGGGCCGGAAACAGGGTTTCAAACCCTAACCCCAAGGCTCCTGTGAGACCAGATGACATAGTAGGACCGCGACAGTCCCAGGCACAAAATGAAGTACTGGTTGAGGACATAACCGACCAGCCAGAGTCAGCTGGGGAAGAAGAGGGCGTAGAAGCAGCAGAGCTAGGAACATTTGCTGTGGGGAAGAAAAGAAAGACCCCTGACAGTATGGAAATTACCCTTCCATTTCTTCCAAACCCACTCCCCATTGTCAATGACATGTTGGGGAAGGTACCAAAGTTGAGGTACGCAGACCATGACGTGCGCGACACAACCAAATTTCCAAAATTGGCTAAGGAAAACTATATGATCAACAAAGGGGAGATTGGACCCCTAGGAAGGCTAGTGTTAGAGCCTGATAGTGGATTACAGGGTTGTATAACTCAATTATAATGAACCTCCTGGACATACCGCATTTTTGGCACGGTAAGAATGTCGGTCTGTGCGTCAAAAAGCTGGTCTTCTGGGTCCATGGAGGCATTCTTTGGATGGGAAGACCAGTACAAATCGATGTGGCATTAATTGCCAAGATAATAGGATTTCCTAGAGTCGGTGCGCAGCCTAAAGACTTCTTAGAAAACAAAGCACATGAGAAAGAACTGGTGGAACAAGTGAAGGCACAGTTCGACACGACTAGAGGAAATAGAGGCATCATAATCAAAGAGATCAACGACAACGCGACAAGATTCGCCAGTATGCTAATGGAATGTAAGCTGCTACGAAAATGTCGCAGAGAGGAAGCGCTAGCAGGAGTGATCACAGTAGCAGCACAGTGTGCGAAGGGGATGGTGTTTAACTGGGCATCGTACCTGTTGAACCAATTCCTACTTGACTGTCGCGATGCACAAGAGAATGGAACCAAGTTCCATTACTCCTGGTTGATAATATTGATAGCTCTGGCAAGGTGGCAAGAACCCAAGTTCTCAGCATTCCTAGACAGGGTAGGAAAGTGTTATGCGGCCAGGTATGAGTCTCTCTGGCATGCAAAAGATAACAATATGCAACATGCAAACAACATTGTGTTTTCCATGCTGCTAGAAGAAATCCAGCAACAAAAAACAAACATATGGTGCATACCTATGGAGGTTGCGTAGGAGACAGAAGGGATAGATAAATTCAAGGCATCCCGACATCACATATGGATCCAAGTCATGAAGGATCCCAAAAAGTCATGGTTGAAGATGCAATATGGCGTCACGAGGGAAGAGGTGGATTGGATTATCAAGGATTGGCCTGTGTAGTGGAAGTTGCCAATAGAAAAACAAACCATGAGGATAGGCACAGTGCATTCCTCCAAGCCTAAATAGATGACCGAAGCAAGCTCGTCAGCGCGAACAGGTAGTCTAGATGACAACACCAGGATAGCCACAATGTTAACCTTACTAAGTGGGACTAGCAAAGTAGCTAAAAGGCCAAGGAGAATGCCCACAATAGAAAGAACAGGAAGCCAGTCACAGACTGGGAAAAAGGAGACAACACAGGGCCAAGAGGAAATAGGCCAAGGAACAACAAGTGGGGCACATCCCTCACAAATGACAAGGGAGCCCGCACAAGAAAATATGCACACAAAAAGAGAAAGTATGAAACAGAGGAACCAGACATCACCTTGACTTGGGATGATGCAGAGCTTGTTGCAGACAAGGTCCAAGATAGGAGTGAAGAAGTGGTCAAAACTGCAAAGGCGCAGAGAGAGAAAATTATGGCCAAAGTCATAGAGGTCCACAAAAACATACAACATCTACGGGGCCAGGTAGAATCACAGGCCATCACATAGCAACAGGAGAAGGCACAGAGGCCACCTTCATAAAAAGAGGGTGAAGAGACGGCATATTTTGTCGTCTAGGGAAGGGAAACATTCACAATAAAACGCCAAATGATCAATCTCGATTAGGAAACAACACAAAAACGCCCGCAGGAGGTAGAACAACTTGAGGTGGTGATGGCACACATACCAACGAAGGCATTATATGGGCTACAATTCAGCCTCATGTAGGAAGTACAGTCTAGGGCCCTCACCGATGCCACAAATATAGAGGTGGGCAAAGGAGTCGTAGAGATGCTCCAGATCACATGTGACCAACTAACTGCGGAAAAGGAAGAGGAGAAGGAACTCACAGACAAGCTGGAGAAAGGATTGACAATGGCATACAACCGAATCCTAAACAGTTTGGAAGCAGTAGAGCAAAGTACAATGGAGAAGATTGACCTTATTGTACAGAAAATCGATCAGTACCGATAAGATATCGAGGAATTAAAAGAAAAACTCAATGCCATGACTCCCTCGGAGGTGAAGGAGCAGAGGAAACATGAAGGTGCAAGCCAAATGGATGAGATGGAAAAACAAGTCAACGCAGCAACAAGATTATTTGATAGAGCAACGCAACTTTGGACAATGTTGGAGGAAGACGAGCAGGTCCAGCAGTGGGACCAGCAAGAAGGAAAAGTAAGGGCAGTGATCCAAGACCTCAAGAAGATGCAGAAGACAATGAGTATCACAGAGCGTCTGAAAGGAACGAAAGATATGAAGAAGCTACAGGAAGAGTTCAAAGCAGCGCAGACATAGAAGTAGGAAATATAGGCTCAGATGGAACCCCTTCAAGAGAAATCAACGTAGATGATTGAGCAGTTGGAGGAGGAGATCACAACACAAGCATTAGAGGCTCTCACAGATAAGGTTGTGTAAGTCCAGGAAAGAGGAAGGGAACTTGCAAACAAGTTCCACAACCTAACAGAGGTTTTCGAGGGAGAGAGTATTGCCTAGGTGGATCGGAACGAGACACATGTTAGTGTTGGGGGCCTGTTGGGCGTAGGCCGATTTTGAGGAAATGTCCATTTTTGGAAAGTAAAGCTTAATTTGGAAAAATAAAGATGGAAGGAAAAGCAACACATGTGAGGGAAATCCAGATGCAAGGAAGGAACGCATGCAGGAAAACCTAACCACGTTAGGATTAGGGTTTTTGTAAGAGACTGTAATGGTTGATAAGTTGTAAATTAGTATAAATAAGTATCGAGGAGGTCTAGGTCAAGGGTATGCAAAGTGTTGTAGGTTCCTAGAGGTTGTTGTTGCTTAATTTTGTTGACATCTGATGTAATTTTGTAAGTTGTTGAGCTGTAGGAGAGTCAATTTAGCTAGATCTTGAGGGTTAGATCATAGGTTGAGGAGCCTGGTGCGATCTAGTCAACCTCACAAAGGTTGTGGAACCTCTTCCATGATTATATGATTGGAGATACAGTGCACACAACGCCATATTTTGCAGCAAACATAAATAAAAGAGCCTAAGAAGCCATATCTTTGTGGACGTAGCGCAAGAGGGGGTGAACCACGGTAAAACTTGTGTTATGGGTGTTGTTTATTGCATATTTACTTTCTGTCAATAATTACAGGATGAATGAATACTTTTGTTAGATATGTTATCTATTATATCTGTAGATTTCATGCATAGACTTAAGAGATGAATGAATCTTAAGAATAATATGAAGAATGATTAGAATAAGGTTTAAAGAACATCCCTACAATCCCATATCCCCACTCTTTCCCAAACTGCAAGCACTTGAGCTTTGCAGTCACCCATAGAACTATATTGGGTGAGACTGTGCAGTACATTCTGTGTGTTGTGTTTCCTTCTGGTTTACCAGGAGGGCCGATAGTTTTAGAGGGTTTTGTTGGAAACTTGTTCAGATCTGAACCTGGGTCAGCCCAATATTAAAAAGAGGAGAAGGAAAATCCAACAATGTGCATATACAGAAGTGCATGTATACAGAAGGTGTCCTTTTGTAAATGTGCATATACAGAAGGCTTCCTTCCATAAATGCGCATATATAGAAGGTGGATTTCATATGTCCGTGCTTCCTTATATGCACATTTACTGAAGGTGATGTTTTGTATATGTGCATTTACTGAACATCGTCCATATATGTGCTTTTACAGAAGGAGGCCACTTATGTATATGCACATTTACAGAAGGCCACTTCCATAAATATGCATATACAGAAGTCGACTTCCATATATGCATGTTTTTGTATATGAACATTTACGGAAGTTGATTTCCGTATATGCGCGCTTCTATATATACGCATCTACGGAAGTTCTTTCCTATATGTGCATTTACAAAAGGAAGCTTATGTAAATTCACACTTCGATATATGTTGCACATATATGGAAGTAGATTTTCCTATATGTGTACTTACGTATATGTGCATTTATGGAACACGACCACTTCCATAAATGTGCATATACAGAAGTCACCTTCTATAAATGTGTATATATGGAAGTGGTTTCCTTCTGTAAGCATGCATATACGAAATTTGACTTTCATATATTCATGCTTCCATATCTACACATTTACAAAAGTTGGCTTATGTATATATGTACTTTTGTATATGCTCATTTACGAAATTGTTTCTATATGTCTGCTTCCTTCCGTAAATGTACATAGACAAAAGATCTTTTGTAGATGCCTATATACAAAAGCGGGCATATACGGAAGTCAACTTACATAAATGTGCATATACAAAAACATGCTTATATGGAATTCATCTTCTGTATATGCATATTTATGAAAGTTGCCTTCTATAAATGTGCATATACAAAAGTGGTTGCCTTCTGTAAAAGTGTATATACAGAAGCAGTTCAATAAATGTGCATATACGGAAGGATACCTTCTTTAAATGCGCATAAACAGAAGCACAGATATATGAAATCCACCTTCTGTATATGCACATTTACGAAAGGTGTCCTTCCATATATCTGCATTTATGGTAGGTGGCATTCTGTATATGTGCATTTATAAAATGACACCTTCTATATATAGACACTTTTGTATATGCACATATACGGAAGTCAACTTCTGTATATGCGCATATGCAGAAGTCAACTTTTGTATATGCAAATTTACGGAAGGAGGTCACTTCTGTAAATGCACATATGCAGAGGCACGCATACATGGAATCCAACTTCCACATATGCATATACATAAGCACGCATATAAGGAATTTTTCTTCCATATATGCACATTTATCAAATATGTCTTTCATAAATATGCACATATATGGAAGTACACATTTATGGAAGTCACCATTTATAAACATGCATATATGGAAGAACTTCCGTAAATGTGTATATACAAAAGCATGCATATATGGAAGTGAACTTCTATAAATGCGCATATACCGAAGAACTTCCATAAATGTGTATATCCAGAAGCGCGCATATACGGAAGTCAAATTTTGTAAGTTCACATATACGAAAGTCAAATTTTGTAAATGCACATATACAAAATAACTTTTGTAAATATGTATATATAGAAGCGCGTAGATACAGAAGTCAATTTCTGTAAATGTGCATATATAAAAACACGCATATACATAAGTTGGCATTTGTATATGTGCATTTTGGAAGCTGTCTTCTGTAAATGTGCATATACATAAGTGGTCACCTTCCATAAATGCACACATATGGAAGCACTTCAGTAAATGTGCATGTACAGAAGCCAACTTTCGTAAATGTGCATATACGAAAGCATGGATATATGAAAGTTGGCTTCTGTATATGTGCACTTATGGAAAGCAGCTAGTTCCATATATATGCATTTATGGAAGACGACTTTCATATGTACGCATTTATGGAAGTGGTCTCCTTCCATAAATGCACATATACATAAACACACATATAAGAAAGATGAATTCCGTACATGTGCAACATATACAGAAGTGTGCATTTACAGAAGCCACCTTCCGTAAATGCACATATATAGAAGGACTTTCATAAATGCGTATAAATAGAAGCACACATATATGGAAGTCAACTTCCGTAAATGTGCATATACAAAAACATGCATAAACATAAGTCGTCTTCTGTATATTCATATTTATTGGAGTGTCCTTCTGTAAATGCGCATATACAGAAGTGGTCTCCTTCTGTAAATGCACATATACGAAAGCACTTCAATAAATGTGCATATTCAAAAGGCCACCTTCCATAAATGCACATATACGGAAGTACAAATATATAAAATCCACTTTATGTATATGCACATTTATAGAAGGCAACCTTCTGTCTATGTGAATTTATGGAAGACAACCTTCTATATATGCACATATATGAAATGTCATGTTTTTTGTATGCGCATATACAGAAGCCAACTTTCATATATGTGCATGTATGGAAAGTAACCACTTTCGTATATGCATATTTACGGAAGGGCGCATACATGGAATTTGGATTCCATATATGCGGATATATAGATGCACACATATAAGGAAGCTTGCTTTAGTATATGCACATTTATGAAATCCTCCTTTCATAAATATGTGCATATACGAAAGTGCTTTCATACATGCACATATACAGAAGCCAAATTCCATATATGTGCACTTTTGTATATGTGCATATATGGAAGTCAGCTTCTGTATATGTGCACTTCCATATATGCATATATACGGAATTCGTCTTCTGTATATGCATACTTCTGTATATGTGCATTTACGAAAGTGGTTTCCTTCCTTAAATGTGTATATATGGAAGCATGTATATACATAAGAAAACTTCCGTAAATGCCCATATATGGAAGCATGCATATACAGAAGGAAACCACTTTCGTATATGCACATTTATGAAAGGTGGCTTCTGTAAATGTGCATTTATGGAAGGTGGCCGCTTCTATATGTGTGCATTTACGGAAGACAGATTCTGTAAATATTTATGTATGTGTAAAATCATGAAGCTGGGTAACAATTTCGTGACAATCGGATCTCCAAAATTTCTAGCGGCAATTTTTCGGCCGAAAAAATGTTGCTAGGAATTTTTTCGGCCGAAAATTTTCACGTCAAATTTAACGGCACCCTTGAAATTCGTGTAGAATGTTTTTCGGATGAATTGTTTTCCTGCAGTAAGCATATTTCGGCCGAAACGTTTATTTTTAATGTACTCATCACTTTCTTCATCTTGTCCATCGTTGTTTGAGACTCCTCATCCCACTTGAAGGCTCCTTTCTTAGTCAAATTGGTCAAGGGTGCACACAGCTGAGAAAACCCTTTGACAAACTTCCTGTAATATGTGCACATGCCCAGAAATCCTCTCAATTCTGTGAGTTTCTTAGGAGTAGGCCATTCCATGATGGCTTTTATTTTCTCCTGATGTACTTGTACCCCTTTTGCCCCGATGATGTGTCCTAAATAGCGGACCTCTGTCATTCCAAACTCCCATTTGGACTCCTTAGCATGCAGTGATTGTTCCTCCATGATTGACAAAATCTGATCCACATGCCTAAGATGCTCCTCCCACGTCTTGCTATAGATAAGAAAGTCATCAAAAAATACCAACAGGTGCTTCCTCAACTGTTTGTTGAACACATGGTTCATGCATGATTGGAACGTAGCAGGGGCATTGGTTAACCCAAAGGGCATCACCAAAAACTCATAATGGTCGTAATGACATCTAAAAGTTGTTTTTGAGATGTCTTCCTCCCTCATCTTGATCTGATGATAACCAGAACGAAGTTCAATCTTTGTGAAGTAGATGGCCCCATGCAATTCGTCCAACAGTTCATCAATCCTTGGTATCGGGTACCTATTTTTGATGGTCTTTTTATTCAAGGCCCTGAAGTCAATGCACATACTCATAGTGCCATCTTTCTTCTTCACTAGCACTACTGAAGAAGCAAAAGGACTAGTACTGGGCCTGATGTGCCCCATGTCCAAAAGTTCCTTGATGGCCTTCTCTATCTCATCTTTGTACTTCTTGGGATGCCTGTATGGTGTGGTAATGACTGGTTTGGCCCCTTCCTCTAGCTCAATAATGTGCGCAAACCCCCTATCTGGTGGTACCCCTGGAGGAATAGGCCCAAACACCTTGTGGTACCTGTCAAGGATTTCTTTGATCTCTGGGGTGTAGTGAACCTTTCCCTTCTCATCCATGAGTGTTACAACCCTGCATTTTGTTGTGTATACTATCTCATCTCTTTGGAAGATGGCCTCCATCCTCTTGGTCGTGACTACCTTTGCAACATTCCCTGTCATGCCCCGAAGCACTACCTTTCGTCCACCCTCCTATGTGAATGACATTTCCATGGTTTTGTAGTTGGTGGTGATAGGCCCCAATGTACTGAGCCACTGAACTCCAAGGATGATGTTGGTATCCGGAAGGTCCATGACATAGACGTCCTGTATCAGCTCATGCCTACCCAAGGTAAGTTTCATTCCCGAAATGTACCTATCACAGGGCATAGTACCTCCACCTGCTACCTCCACCTTGAACCCTTCAAATTTTACTGTGGGTATGTGCCTTCTTTTCAGTAATGTTGAATCAATGAAGTTGTGGGAAGCTCCTCCATCGATCAAAATCGAAACCCTCTGTCCCTGCAAGACCCCCCTCATTCGGAAGGTGTTATACTTGGACACTCCACTGATAGATGCCAAAGTGGCCATATTGTCCTGCCCTATGATCTTCTCCTCTTCTATCCCAATGGTTTCGACCTCCATGTTTTGAATGTAGCTGACCTCTTCTTCCTCCTCATTATCTGAAGTGACCTCAATGTAGTGCACTTGACCATGACCCATGCATTTGTGTGATGGGTTCCATGGTTCTTTGCAAGTGAAGCAGAGTTGCTTCCTTCTCAACTCCCTCCTAGTGTTCTCATCCACTCTGCCACGACCCCTTTCAAAACCCCTTGGCTCACGTCCTCCCTGGTTCATTGGAGGCCTTTGATCTCTTCCATTGTTGTTAAGAGGTGGTCTGGGTATGAATTTTGGCTTAGCAGCTGGTCCCAAATCCCTCGTCTTCCAGATAGCCTCTTGTATGTTGGTAGGCTTGAAATCCTTTACCCAACCCTTCAAGGGTTCCATCAACCCCTCAATGAAGAGAATCATGAGTCTGGTTGGAGAAATGTCTTGCACCATTACTGCCAACCTCTAAAATTCCTCAATATACATCTCATCCATGCCAGTTTGTTTGAGTTGTGTGAGCTCCCGGAAGTGTAGCTCAAGATCCCCTTGATCAAACCTATCAATGAGTCTCTGAGTAAATTCTGGGTAGGATACTATTTGATTGTGGCCTAATGTGGTGAGTCCGTGATACCACCAATCAAGAGCCTTGCCATCCAAGTACATAGTGGAAAACCTGATGGCTTCCATCTCTCTCATGGGGTTAAGCTGCAGGTAGGTATCCAGTTTTTTCACCCAAGCTTGTGCTGTCATCTTGGCCGTACCATCAAAGTATGGAATCTCTATCTTCCCTACTCTTCGTTCAAACTCAAAACTGCCCCTGTGGTTCGACCTAGGTTGATTTCTGAACTTGAGTTGGAAATACTATTCCAGGGACATCTGCCTTTGAATCCTCATATCCAAACTGTAGTACTCCTTGGTACATCTCATCATTTGTTCAACAAAGTCCTCCACCTGTTCCTGTTTCCCTTGCTCATCCATGAATGTGGGCATGTATGGCCTCGGGTTAGCCCTGCTACCCAAATGTCGGCCTAGCTATTCATCTGTGAACGTGGGCATGTATGGCATAGGGTTAACCCTGCTACCCATATGACCATTGGACGTGCCTCCTCCCTGACTTCCTTCGGATCTGGGAGCTTTCTCCGAGTTATATCTTATCTCACCATCGAATCCATCGGATCCACCAGCCACTTTATTTCCATACGTCTCAGGGTCCTTCCCTTGATGGGTCATTTGCATCAAAAGATTAGTTATCCGGGATTGGTTCTGGTCAATCTTCTGCAGATTCTCATCAACCTTCTTCAAGGTTTCAGAAATTTCAGCTTGTCCCCTTCTGTTGGTTTCCTGGTTCTCATCTAATTGGGGGACCAATTTGCTTTTCATGAGATTTATGGTTTGCTGGAACTTGTCAAATTCGACTACCAAGAAGGCCAAGCCTTGAGGCTCACGGTCATCCCCTAACCCTTCCATTTCGACCTCTGTTTCACTGCTTGGTTTCTTCCTTCTACCCATAAAGATTCCACTGTACCTTTGCATGTGCCGATCCTTCCATAGGTTTGGAGGATCAAAGCTCTGATACCACTGTAATGATCCCAAGCCAATTTTTTCGCTTGAAACCACTAACTACTTCTATGTGTTTGATGTGCAGGTGACTAATGAAGTTCTCCAATTATTAAATGGTGTTTATACAAGATTTGTCTAACACATGTAAGATCACAATACATTCAAGATATAGAAAACACAAGCATAGATATGACCTTTTATTATAAGAAGCATGAATCAGATACAATAGATAGCCGAACTAGAATAATCCTCAAATGGCCTGATAGATAATAAGTATGAGCTGCTACAAAATGCTCCCGCCAATACAAAATATGCCTCCAAGGCTGGATGATAGATGAAGACCAATACAAGTAAATCTGAATGTCAATTTTGTTAGCTCCCCAAATGAATCAGTCAATGTTTTTCATTTTGTAGGGGATAGCGTGGTCATTAATAGGATTCTTTATAAATTTTTTGATTTTAGAAGTACCAAAACATAGGATTTAAGATTTTATCTTAGAAATAAATTGATCCTCAAAAGATTTTTTCAAATTTTTGTGAAAAAGCTTTTCAACAGCTAATGTATGTTGTGAAGTTGAAGTTAGCTGGTGAAAGCCTCGGGTTTCAATGGTTAAGGTGTACTCCCCGCAGCAAGTAAGCTAGTGAAAGTGCTTACTGTTGTAAATATCAAAAGGAAACTTCGACAATTGTTATAGTGACCATATATGTCCTATGCGTGCACACCTCGAGGAATTATTGACAAAGACTGAGAAGATTTGGGACTCAAGATCAACATCAAACGAAAGACTATCAATCAAACAAATCTTGCAGCTGTTAAGCAAAGTGTCTAATGAGCACCTAGGTGTTGAGGCCAGCGACAAATTGTAGGCCACTTGTTATACACTTATACAGATCAAAACTTCTGAGCATTCAAAGGCAAAATAGATAAATGTCATTCACTACCAGCAGGGAAAACACCAAGGCTAGCTCTTGCTCCCGTGTTTCAGCTCCATGCGACCTACATAGCAACAAGAACATACAAATCAAATCAAAGCCAACGCAAAAGCATAACAACAGCCACAGAGGAGTTTTTTATTAAAATTCACATGCCAGGAGATTGTATAGATATCGATTCTCATTTCCAAACATTACAGAAATATTGATCATGGAAGCAAGTCTGCAACAATTTGCAACAAAAGTTATAAGGGTATTATTGCAGTTAATATCTGTAAAGCCTCATTCAACGAGATGGTTTCCTTTATTCTTGCAAGTTGGATCAAAGAGTACATATACTATAAAAACTTCAAAGGACACTATGAATAATGCTAGTATAAGCATGAATGATAATTAGATAGTAATTTTGGCATTTGTTTTGGCATATGATAACCTCATTAATAGTATGCTTTGTTTTGATATCATCGATGATGAAGATTTTGATTACTTTGCCAAAGGGGAAAAACATTGGGTCAACATTTCATTTGAGGCAGCTACAAGATTGGGTTTTCTAGCTGGCTATAACCTATAGGGAACGAGCATGAAGGAACGAGATGTCAAAGACCAAGCGGGAATACTTAGATGTTAGCGATCAAATAATTCATTCTGAAATTTGTTTGAAAAACGATGCCTAATATTGTGGGGGAATTTCGACTGCCTTCCCAAGCTCTAAATGCAGATTTGAAAGAACCATTGGAAAGATTAGGATTTCTAGATGTCAATCGACTATTCAAGTGTGTAAAACGGACTCTCCACGGTGAGAAATTTGATTTTTTCCCAAGGCAGTTTTCATTAAAAAATCTGGGTTTTCACCAGCTTATTGTTTTGAAATCCGCTAGTTAGTTGTTGAAAGCTTTCCTTTTCACCAGCTAAAGGGTCGGATTCAGGACAAAAGAGCTGGTGAAACCTGTTACATGGAAGCAAGATCGTATTTTTTCCCAGATTTGACTTTTTCTCAACCAAATCTTTCGAGGTTGGTTTCTAAAGATGCATAATAATTAAATACATCAGATTTAAGGTTTTATCTTGATGTATTTAATGTTTAAGAAGGTGGAAAAGTGAAAATGGT
>SNQJ01S0002248.1:159414-178488 GCA_010110895.2 Picea sitchensis
AAAAAAAAAGAATGATTTAAAATAACAGTTATCCTATTTTAAAGGGACCGTTAAGAGCATGTCTGTCATATATGGGGCCCCTTTCTTCGACTTCCAGTTGTCCAAAATTTGTTGAAATGCGCTTAATTATACCTGAGGACTCATTTCATCTTAGCGATCTCCTTCTTTAGAGTATCCAACTAGACTGGTTGATTCTCTCCAACACTTTCGACCATTTCAGCTATGGTTTCTTTCTTTTGTCGCTTGCTCCATTTCTTTTTAACAACTCGCCTGTTGATGACTAGATCTCTCATAATGGGATTTAGCCTAACTTCCAATTTTGAGTCTGTAGCAGGTTCTGTGTGGAATTTAGTCGCTAGTATATGCACAATTACCCTTTCCTTCTTGCTCGTAGGTAAATCTGCCATGTTGCCCGAATGACCAGTTTTACTGGATATGGCTTTGTCCATGTATCTTAATTACGTGGATACCAAAATGCTTTTACAGAGATCAGAGAGTCGGGCAAATTTGAGATTACTTCGTTTACGGATGAGATGATGCCTCCATATTTGAGAATTGGTAGTTATAGAGTCCCAATCATGAATCACTAATAGACTTATGCACAAGTACATTGATTTGCCATGCTTGTCTAATTCGTTTCAAATGATTAGATTTCGATTCCATTACATGGTGGCACTCACCTAACATCATACGGTTGTGAAGTACCAAACGAGTGAAACGGGGTGATTCTGACCAACCATCGCCCATCCCACGAGTGCTTGATTTGACATATTGAAACACGTGACATCGAGACTTTGGCGAAAGTTGCTTCGAAAACCCGCCTTTCGCCCTGATGTATCTCTAGAGGCGCCATGCATCCATTTAAAAAACCACAATTGTTTTACCTGGTCCACCTTCATAAGGTTAAGTCCCATGCAAGTTTATCGCCCGATGGGGGCTCCAACCATTGATCTAGGCCGTTTTATGATCGATGAACCGTTAGTTATACCTCTTGCACCCCCTCTATATTCATCCATATGCCACCAGATATGTCTCGATCCTCCAAACTATGAAGCTCCCACGACGATGTAGTTCTTGCTAAATGTCCAAGACTTGGATCTTGTCTAAAAATTGTTATGGTGATAACATTGGCTCCAACTAGGGATGCTATCCTCCCTGTGAGGTAGCAAAGAACTGGTAGAACTAGTGCCTGATCCATTGGGCTTCTCCCAGAATAGTTGTGCGTACCCTGCTCCAACCCGTTACTAATGTTTGCGAAGACTAAATTTTCCCTACCGCTCTTAACTTGATGCCGAATACACTGCTGAAAACCAATTGTGCATAATATTGGAAATCTAACTAAGTAAATACTTGACCAACAAGCTTATTCGCATACTCCTACATACCCTAACTGCTGAAGTGAACTGTCAATCAAGTGAACTCAAAATGCCAATGCAGCCAATCAAGTAATTAGCTTCCCGATTTTTCTCCGATCACATCTTTTTTAAGAAGGCAGACAAATGTAAAATATGCGAGTTGAAAACATAAGTTAAATCCAAAACTTGAGCTTATGAATGAAACAGGCTTTTCCTTCACTGAAGACTGTAATAGGATGGCCATATGATCTTGAAAAGCATGAAAAATCATTTCTTCAGTTTTAAAAACATTTTCAAATGAAATGGCAACAATAGGTTTGTCTACTTTCCCATGCATCTCAACAAAAGCATCCATATATTCTTGAACATCTTCAAATGTGACAGCCATATTATGTGCATCCTCTTGTTCATCAAACAGTTATGACTTGGCTTCATTAAAATTCTAGAAATTTGCTTGAGGACTGTCATTTTGACTTTTAAATGAATTAATGGAAATAAGTTCCTTCTCATAATCTCCATGCATTATTTCACAGTCTAGAGTTTCCATAGTTACCTTTTTAAAACCTCCATTTGTGTCTACGCTATTCAAAAATTTGACCACCACGTCATTCTTAGGGGAAGAGAGACAACTTTGAAACACTTTGTCATGTTGAATACCCATATTAGTCTCAGGTGAAATGAAATGACCTTGAACAACAATTTCAGGGGCAACTTCTTCTTCTTTTTCAGACTAATAGCTGAACATAGATTGCAAACCTGAGCTGAGACAATCTTCTATGTGATCGTCCATATGATTATCCTTCCTTGCAAGTCTACTTATTTCTTTGTATCTATCTTTATGTCTGGAGGATTCTTGACTTGAGACCTTACAAATATTTTTCTTCAACGATTTGAGAGAGGCAAAACAAAGTGGTAAGGTTGTCTCATCTTTTTTGATATCTCCCTCGTTTTGACCTTGGGCATATTTTTGAACTTGCTCGTCTTCAATTTTGTCTTCGACAGATGGCTATACTTCAGAACTAATAGAATCTTTTATATAGTAAGAAATTGGGTTACCGAACACACGAGAAGGTTGTTTCAGGACCTTAGCAATCTGGTCCACTGGTTTATCGAGTTCTTGCATCAGCATGAATTCATTTGTCTCAATGATGATTCGAGGATTCTCCTTCAACAACTTGAATGTAGCAAAACATAAAGGCAACGACTCTCCTTCAACTGATTCGATACTTTCTTCAGGTTGATCTACATCCCTATAAAAAAGAACATCTTTGATATCGTAGTCATCTTCATATTGATCATATACAGGCAGATCATCTAACAAGAAAAGATTAGGAATATCAACTTGTTCTTTGACAAACTAATTTGTACATTCATCTTCTTGTCTATCCATAAATGAATACATAAAATAATCAACCTCCTGCTTACATTGGGATGGATTAGATACTGAACTAATACCTCTTCTTCCAGCAAGTGGGATGTGATTCTTTACAAGATCACTAGTATTGGGAATTTCAATAGAGCCTATGATATTTTCAATTTTATGCTGAAGCTTCCAGTCAACTATCTCCTGTTTATATTCATCTTCCAACTCTTTATCTCGAGTCTGTTCATATGCTTGAATATGGTGTTGAACGTCTTGAGAATCATCAAACATTTGTTTCAATGACTTAGGTTTTCTTTCCATTAGAATGAAAGACAGATATGGATGAAGGGTAGTTGTGTAGTGGAGCATGGCAACAGCTTTAGAGGGTTGAATTTCTTCGGACAAATTATAATAGATGTTGGAAAACCTTCTACTAAATATAGAAATAGTTTCATTGCCATGACTTTCCAAGGCATAGAACTCAACAAGTTGTATATCCAAAGACTTCTTATTTCCAAAAAACTTCAAAAAGACATCTTTCAACTCCTCCCATGAGCTAATTGTTCCAGGATGTAAATCCTTGAACCAATATTTGGTGTCTCCTCTCAAGGATTGAGAGAAATCTCTCATACATATATCATCATGGTCAATCTCAAATAAATCTATAAAATGCTCAAACCCTTGAATATGCTGTTCAGCTGTGATGGCATCAGATTCTCCATCAAACACAGGTAGATACTCATAGTGATTTGGAGGGAAATCATGAAGGGCTTGGGGTATCTTTAAGGGTATGTATCTATGTTGGGTCTTGGGGGGTGTTGGACTAAGAACTGGGGAAGAAACAACAACCTGGGCTTCATGGCGTTCATCAATTTTGTCATGGTCGTTACGTGGCCCAGGTGGAGATTTTTCATCAAAACCAATGATAAGGTGAGGGTATGCATGTGCAACATTAAGAGGAGGACATATAATTGCAAGTCTTTCATGATCATCATTAAAATACAATAGGTAAAGGAGAATTTGTTCGGCATGTTCAAGGAAGGAACAGATGCAACTTAAAATGAATAGTAAAATGCTTTTTTAGAGATCCCATTTTGAGTACATGTTTTCCTTGATGATGCCTTTCCTCACCCATGTCAAGGGGTCTCATCTTTTAGTGAAGTCTGTGCATTGCGCATGAAGTATTGAGAGTGGATTCGCTAGAAATGTTTGGAAACTGGATTCTTTAATGAAAATGGAGTTGCCTTCATATAGATTTTTGATGTGTGGAGTCGCCAGAGCAAGAACACAGCCAATACGTGCCTAAGTGTCTGCTGCACTCAGACCTTAGAACTCAACCATGTCGTTCTTCCCAGGGAAAATTTTTCAATTTCGTCCTCGGCAATGGCGCCAAAATGTTAGCAGCCTATAAATCTGTCTGGCTGTCAAAACAGAAAACAGGGGTAACTTTTTCAACCTGCTTTAGAGCTGAGGCGCTAGCCTGCTCAACTTAGAGAGGGCTCTCTCGTGTCACTGAGTATATCTATAGAAATCATTGGCTAGATTAGGTTTGTTTTGGGGTTTTGTTGTTGAATGAATGGAGGAACAAAGATGACATTGGGCTATGGAGTCTGGAATGAACAATGCATGGTTGGAAACATTGAACTATCAAGAGGAGAAGTCTAATTAAGGAAATGAGTCTGAGTTTAATAGAAAATTTACATGGTATTAGAGGAAAAAGAAACATACAACCGCATCAGAGCGCTATTTAAAATGACTTCAGAGTTGGTTTGAGAAGAAATAAACATAGTCTAAATTGCTAGGCTGTGAGCATCTCAGAGATGAATTCTGGGTTTTATATTTCTCCAATTCAGAGAGATGAAAATGAAAATAAAATATAAGCTTACAGGAAACACATACTATGAAAGAAAACAAGACTCATATCATCGCCAGTTAGAATCTTTTCATAAACAGTCCAAAATCTGCTTCTACATTTATATATTCATTCTAGTCCTGAATTTACAAAAATCCTCCTGTAGAGAGGAAATGTTCCTCCCCTTTTCTTCCTCGATATAATACATATATATAGAGGAATTTGCTTATGGAATTGAAAACGCTCGGACTTCATCATGTTTCTACAAATAGAGATAAGTTATAAAAAAGAGAATGATTTACAAAAACAATTATCCTATTTTAAAGGGACCGTTAAGAGCAGGTCTGTCATATCTGGGGCCCCTTTCTTCGACTGCTAGTTGTCCAAAATTTGCTTAAATGCGCTTAATTATACCTGAGGACTCATTTTAGCTAAGCGATCTCCTCCTTTAGAGTATCCAGCCAAACCGGTTGATTCTCTCCAACACTTTCGACCGTTTCAGCTATGGTTTCTTTCTTTTGTCGCTTGCTCCATTTCTTTTTAACAACTCGTGTATTGATGACTACATCTCTCATAATGGGATTTAGCTTGACTTCCAATTTTGAGTCTGTAGCAAGCTCTGTGTGGAATTTAGTCGCTAGTATATGCACAATTACCCTTTCCTTCTTGCTCGTAGGTAAATCTGCCATGTTGCCTGAATGACCAGTTTTCCTGGATATGGCTCCGTCCATGTATCTTAATTTCATGGATACTGAAATGCTTTTACAAAGATAGAGAGTCGGGCAAATTTGAGATTAATTCATTTACGGATGAGATGATGCCTCCATATTTGAGAATTGGTAGTTATAGAGTCCCAATTATGAATCACTGACAGAATTACGTACAAGTACATTGATTTGCATTGCTTGGCTATTTTGTTTCAAATGATTAGCTTTCAAGTCCATTACATGGAGGTGCTCACCTGACATCATATGGTTACAAAGTATCGAACGAGTGAAACGGGGTGATTCTGACCAGCCGTCGCCTATCCAACGAGTGCTTGATTTGACATATTGAAACACGTGACATTGGGACTTTGGAAAAAGTGGTTTTGACAACCCACCTTTCGCCCCGATGTATCTCTGGAGGTGCCACGTGTCCATTTAAAAAACCACAATTGTTTTCCCTGGTCTGCCTTCATATGGTTAAGTCCCGTGCAAGTTTATCGCCCGATGGGGGCTCCAACCATTGATCTGGGTCGTTTTATGATCGACGTCTCGTTAGTTATACCTCTTGCACCCCCGCTATATTCATCCATACACCGCCAAATATGTCCTGGTCCTCCAAACTATCAAGCTCCCACGATGATGTAGTTCTTGCTAAATGTCCAAGACTTGGATCTTGTCTAAAAATTGTTATGGTGATAACAGATTGATCATGTCAGGTCTTGTAAAAGACCAAATCCCTTTTTGTGGATTGGTCAAACCATATTGAGCCTTATTTATATGGTGGTATTTAAAGTCGACCACTTGGTGAAAGACACAACCCTAGCGCCTACCAACTAGTATAAACAAGCGAGGATGAAGCGGCTTGGTACTCCCTCAACCACTCATCTAGTGCACATATTTTGAAGGTTGTTACAGTTACAAAAATAAGGAGAGAGATGTGCATGCTCAATCTTGGATATTCTTGGTTGTTGTCAATTACTATTTGTGGTAGTTTATCTATATTAAGGAAGTTTTTGTTGGACACCCCAAGAAGGTTCCAGGGATAAATGTTGTTTACGCTAACGATGGTGTTTCTTTCAGTGATCCTCATTATGTTTATATTTTGGAAATACATTGAATGCTATAGTAAATTGAAAATAATCTAGTAGCATTAAAACTTAACACGTCAAAGCTAGCGTTAATTCACTTGAAACAATGTACATCATAATGCACCTTAATGCAGTCATGAATTGATAAGTTTCAAACGAAATATTTCACCCTTGCCTTGATATGAGGCCAAATAAGGTCTCAAAGTAAAATTGGATTATACTCTGCATTTGGATTATACTCTGCATTTGTGAGTTTCCACCACGGCTGGACTATACTTCGAATTTATGCATGGGCTCCACACGGATTGGACTCTACTACATTTGTGCGTGGGCTCCACACGGATTGGACTCTACTAGTTGGATTGGACTCTACTACATTTGTGCGTGGGCTCCACACGATTGGACTCTACTACATATGGTTTACAAGTTGAGACGCATATAGATAAAACTAACGAAAAGGCGGAGATGATCCACGGCGTAGATTAAAGGATTTACTTAAGAGTTTTCGTCCATCGGCTTCCACGAAATTTCGATATTAGATGGGGCACCGCGTGGATTAAAGGATTTAGTTTTGAAGTTTTCGTCCTTTCGTTAGGGCTCGGCTTTAACGAAATTTCGAATATGTACAAACCTTATTAAAACCCAACAAACATTGAAACCCAACAAACATTGGACTATTTTAGTCATAGTCCTAACTCTGACCAACCTAGCCTAGAAGCTAATGCTTATTGCATGTTTTTTCCAATGCATGTGTTTCCATTAATATATTCGTTGTTCCTTAATATACATAAACAACCACACTGGCCATTAACTTAAATTAGTCATCCTGCTTTTGAATTAAAATGGGCCATGACTCCATTCTTAATTTATTCATACAACCACACAAGTTTGCACGAAAAGGAACAAAGCACATGGATACTGTCTTGTAAATATCAATAAATAAGAAATATTTATTCTATATATATGAAATTAAAGTTTTTATAATTTAATGTAATTAATGATTTTTTAATTTTTTTGGATTTATCTTTCCAATTCTATTCATGTATATGTACATAAATCATTGCAAGTGTTCGTTACCATCATACTTAAATCACTATATAAGGGCCTAATACTTTAATACTTAAGTGAACCTATGTTGGGTTGCCTTCATACTTAAATATTGAGATGGTCAAGGTGTTGCTTGTTGTATTTACATTTTATGGATTTAATTGATTAGGTAGGGCTTAATACTTTAATACATAAGTGAGTCTATGTTGGGTTTCTTTCATACTTTTATTGAGATGGTCAAGGTGTTGCTTGTTGTATTTACATCTTATGGGTTTAATTGATTAGGTATATAGTAAGTAAGCACATTTCATCTTTAGGTACATTCACTAAAGATTGAAGAGTTAAGGTGGTTAACAAATTTATTGATTGGTCAACTTTGTTATTTTAAGGTGAATGCTACTTTTAAGTTAAATATTCTTAAGAAAGGTTTTTAAATTCTTGTTTAAGTTAAATATTCTTATGAAAGTTTTAAATTTTTTGTTTAAAGTTTTGAATTTATTTATTTATGCATTCAAAAATAAAAAAAAAAAAAAAAAAAAAAAAAAATATTTTTTTTCTTATTTAATGTATATGTGAAGATAAATCATTTATAATTTATTTATCTTATACTAATGAAGGAGTGTCTTTATAAAGGTATTAGGTATTCTTATTACTATAATGGTTGTTTGTTTGTAAATAATTATGTTTGTTTTAAAAATTATTTTGATTGTATTTAAGTCATTGCCAATTTATATAAAGTTATTATGCTTTGATGTGTTTATAAAGTTATTAGGTATTTTTATTAATATAACTATTGCTTGTTTATTGAATAATTATATTTGTTTTGAATTTTTAAAATTGTTCCTAAGACCTTGCATGGGACCCTTTTTTAAAATTGTTCCTAAGGCCTTGCATGGGACCCATATAAATGGGTCAAAACCCACTCTTTGTCCTTAAGACTAACCATTAAGAAGTATAAAGGGGTTGGATTTTATTATGAGGCTCAATTTATTAAGGTTTATGAACCAAAAACTATTTTCTAGTTACTTTGTTTTATACATTGTGATTTATTCTATTTACAGACGGGCCTTGATTAATGTTTCTCCTCCAAACAACAAAGAACCAATCTAGTGGCCATGGACCTAGCACCAATACTAGAGCAAAGCTTCTGGGGGTATGAGCACTACTTACATTGGCTTTCCGGCTATCTATCCGAGACTTACTTGTCCATGGTGATTCAAAAATTGTTATAGATTAGTTGCATGGTAATGGTCGATTACATGTGGTCACCCTGGAAGCCAATCAAGAGGCAGATAGTCCTAATAGGCCAAGAGGGTCCAACTATGTTCCTAAATCTATTCTAGAAGTCTTGGAGTTTCGTATGGATCCCTAGTGATGTGTTTTTTTTGGGAGTCCTTTTATTGTAGTATTTTTGTGGAATATGTATTACGATACTCACTTGTCTATGTATATTGTACTAGAGGAGATAACTGAGGAATTATAGTCTAATGTTTGTTTGTTATAGGCATATGATGCTGACAATGTTTGTTATGAACAATTTATATTTAATATAAATATAAAGCGAAATTTACTGTGGAAAAAAAAAGTCTGGTAGTCGTGGATATGGGATGGCCGTGTACCATTAAATAATATCACGCTCCATTTAACGTGCCTATTAATGGAAAACCGTCAATTCTCTGCTATAGAAAGTTGTGCTTCATTCAAAATTGGTGACTGGTGCAGTGATTACAATTATATTTTTGTTATTTTATAAAATTACCATTACTAGACAAGTTTGCGCTAAACGTGACAAAGTACATTGACATGGAAACTGTCTTGTAAATATCAATAAATAATAATAAAATTCCCATTACCAAGATAGTTACAACCAGACAAATTTACACGAAAACAGAGCACGTTAACATGGATACTGTCTTGTAAATATCAATAAATAATAATAAAATGACCATTACCAGACAAGTTTGCACTAAACACGATAGAGTACATTGAAACAGACACATAATAATAAAATTACTTCTTCCAAGAAGTGCATCAAACAACACTCCGGGGCACGAATATCTATAAATAATAATAAAATTACCATTACCTAGACATTGTATTGTATTTATCAATAAATAATAATAAAATTACCATTATCAATATACCGTATTGTGCATCAAAGCGACACACCACACAAGGAGAGATTATCCACCATGCAGGAGCCCAATCACAAGGTGCATCTCATTTAGCCAGACAAACAATATTCAATATTCAGCATGTTGTGCAACATTAAATACTACTGCAGATGGATTATAGATCTTCTGATGTAAATTGATTTCAAATACGACAATATATAATCCACCTGCCACAACATTCAATGGTCTTAACAGGCTGAATATTGGCTGCCATTTATCCATACCATGCATTTACACATTTTTCAACCTTTTCCATTCACGCAGCTGCATTCTCCGTACTCCGACTTTTGCCCATTCATCGGCGGCTACATCCTTTGATTCTGGCTATCCATTTTCCATCGGCCCATCTTCCAGACCCCATCTCCGACTTTCGCCCATTCACCGACGACTGCATCCTCTGATTCCGACGATCCATTTTCCATCCGCCCATCTTCCAGACCCCATCTCCGTTAGCACCACCGTCACCCTTAGGGAATTCAAATTTTAAAATTTAAATAAGGGAATCGATACCGCCAAAGTTTGCGTTCCCTCTATGCCCATTTCAAATTTCCTTTTGTTCCTTATGTGCCCATTTAAAAATTTCAAAGTTTGTTTTGCCTCCCATACCAGTGTTCCCATTCCTTTCACTGGTTAGATACTCGTATGATGGATAATCTTTGCCCTAAACCTAATCTCTTTGTTCGAATAATGAGCAATCTATTAGATTTGAGAATCATGAAAGTATAACAAGTCTTCATCTCAGTGGATCAGTGACCACCGATGTCATGATTAGTTCATTTTCAAACATGCCTTCACCAACTAGGGAGGAATCAACTTTGATTTTTGATTCCATGATCATATCTAACTGGTTGCAAAATGTTGATTTAGGAGAAAGCCACGATGATGAATTCTTTGACAGTTTAGATGATTCAACGAATTTACCAGTGAGTCTGGTTAATAGTATCTTATGGAGTTTGGCTTATTCTATTTCTTATTTCATCCCTACTGCTTGCAACCTGAACGTTAGATTGAAGTGTATCTTTAGTACTCGCATTTGAAGATCACATCTTTTCCAATCTTGTGTCTTCCCTGGAAAGGTCAAGGGTTCAATGCTTGGAACAGGATACTAATCCACCTTCTTACTATTGATTTAAGTAAGGATGACGCATTAGAATAGGGTACTGATCCTCCTTCTTACTGTTAGAGAATCCATGGAGTGGCTCTGCACTCAGCTAGGAGAGTTCGAGGTGGAATCTGTGGAACAAACATAGGCTTACAATCAAGAGATCATTTCTCTAAAGCAATGCCTCTAACATGCGAAACACCTCCTTTGTGTGGCCAATGATGAACGCCAACGTCATCGTTGAATGTGTGTATGTGATAGTGTGCGACATTCTCCATAACCAGGGACAAAGTGTGAATCTTCCTCCAACATAGTCTCAAGTAGTTCACTTTTACTCATCTCTTGAGTAACTACAGGGACAGGTAGGGGCTCAATCCAAGCTTCTAACGAATCTAAATTCTCGAGTACAGTCTCAGTGACCTTACTCTTAACAGTCGCTGATGGATGTATCAAATCCGAAAGGAAAAAAAGCATCTAGGTGGTCTCTTTCCCACACAGATAAAGTAAAATATAGAGATGAACATTAGTGTTTTAGCTTACCTATGAAAGTGTTATTTAGAGAAACTGGGCTATCCATATCCCTCACACGAAAAAATCTCTCGACTCTTGCGTGTCCATTCCAGGGGAGTAACAATTAGTTGAACTATCCTGTGAGGATTCATCCTCTACTGTAGCTCCATATACTTGATGAAAGTCCTTTCGAAGATGACCAGTTCTCCTACAGAGCGTACAATGAAATGGGTTACCCAAATAGTCTAATCTTTGAACAAGTAGGAGACCCCTCCACTCAATCTCCAATGTTTCCAGAAGTCCTGCATGGATGTCCACTTCCACAAGAACTTTTGCCATCCTCTTGTCCGAAGACTGTAAAGCTTCCTCATCAACCTTGATAAAACGTCCTATAACATTGCCAATTGCCTCCAACACTTTGATGTTCCAAAGCTAGAGCGGTAGGCCCAGGAGCAAGACCCATAGGTGACAGTAGCTAAAATATTCCGTCGACAGGTCAAACCTTATCCGCCACCTCTTTAGCATCATACTACCTCCCTCAAAAACCCAAAACCTGTCTAAAATTCAAGTTGAATCTTCCGGGATTTTAAATACAAAGTCGAACCATCCTATCGGCAGGGTCAATAATACCATAGAATAATCCAGTAGAGGTTCCCAGGTAACTCGCATCCACTCCGTAATGGTCATCTTGCATAAAGCTCGGTATGCCAACCTTCCCACCAGAGCACATAGAGCAAGTGAACACATAGAGCAATTAGGTCAGATATTCTTAAGTTAGGTTTTCAAATTCTTGTTTAAAGTTTTAATTTATTTATTTATGCATTTGTTTTAAGAAGGATATATTTCCACTATAAAGTATTTTTTTTTTCTTGTTTTATGTTGATTGTGAAGATAAATCATTATAATTTATTTATCTTATACTAATGGAGGAGTGTCTTTATAAAGGTATTAGGTATTCTTATTAGTCCCTGCCGTAGGCATAGAGGGACTATAGCAATCGATAAATCAATGACCTCGTATTAGATTGTGCATTGACCACAAATATTTTCATATTATCTATTGTTGGAACAAGGGAAGTGAAAACATCGATTTTTATATAATAGAAAGTACCATGTTTGTCAAGCTCTGATTGGACAATGGATTGGAGGACTTATTGCCAGCTTCGTTATTCTCAATGTTATATATTTTGGCATATCCAAATTATTTGATCGTATATGGTCTTTTTGAATCATATATTTTATTATGCATTGGTCGAAGGTGGATTAATGATATCATTAGTTTGAATTTTTTCTTTAGCATTTTCTGCTAGGTAGAATACATTCTCTACCATATTACTATGTGCGATTTTTTCTTTTATTGTTGCATTCTTTGAGAGAACATGCCTGCCACGATGCATTTTTTCTTAAATTCTTGCACAGGGCCACACCCTTCGACGATCATGACAGTCTTAAGTGTTTACCTAACAACTCTGCCAGTCTTAAATGTTTATTGTACAGATGCGTTGCAATACAGTTTCATTCATGGTCGACATCATTGCTTCAGTGGTCGATGCTTGTTCGCTGCTTCGTTCCATGATTTTTGTTCTTCTTTGATTCAACTTTGCAAAGTTGAGGTTCTGTAGTTGCAATTCGACCTCTTCGTGGTTGTTCACTGGTTTGTTGTTCTTCAAATTTGCAAGTTGTTGGACCTGTTGTTGCGGTTTCCAGTTTTTGGGGCTGAGCTCTTGTCATCCCTCGTTGACAAGTAAGTTTCCATGTTGTTGCTATTTTTCAATGGTGGGAGTCCCTACCTCCAAATTCTGTTGCAGACCATCTTTGTCTGTGCTCTTAGTTTCTGTTCCTGGAAACTATGCGTCTTCATATGCCGACTGCGATGTCCATAGCTTTTTCGAAAATTGCAATCCAAAGGGGTTTACGAAAAGTAGTTCGGAGCTATCAGAAGAGGGAACCATCTGACGAGGTGTAGATGTAGGGAATGCTTTTATTTTGTGGGTCGAAAAACTGCGTCCACTTGTTCTCTTTCTGCTGAGTAAATTTATGGTGTTATTTGTTTGTGTTGTTTCTTCTATTTGGTTCACTTTCCAGTGTGGGTTTGTTTTCTTGTTGTCTGCTATGGGGACTAGGGGGGGTTGAAGTTAAGAAGAAGAAGGTTGAAAGATACATACGGGGATTGGTACCCAGTTCCACACTTGTAGTTTTCCTATTTTGATTTCCCTTTTTTTTTTCTACTTTTATTCCCCCCCCACCCTTTCTCTGTTTTCATACAGACTGAAAGTATCTAACAAACAACTTCAAAATCATAGTTCAAGAGATTAAAGAAGTAATAGATGTTGTGTCGTATGAAATAGATACACAGTCCATTATAGATGACAACATTGACATGGTTTTGCATAGCAATGGCCTTTTTAGATTGGATGCATTCTCGTATACTGTTGGGGATTGCCTTTTCGATACATTCCAGGTTCTACTGAATTTCCGGTATTCGTCGACCGAGCTGCGCAATGGATTGATAGATTATTTCTTGAGATGTTTTAAAAATGGTGATGTTGAGCCTTTGCAGTCCTATGGATACGAACTAGAATCTGATTTCTTCGGCAGTTGCATGGAATACATGATGTCGCTACGTATTTTTCAAAGATGCGGTTGTCTGCATCTCTAGTTCTTCTTGCACATGAGAGGGGAATTTGGGGAGATACATTTTGTATATGGTGGCTATCTAACTGTCTCAACATATCAGTTGGAATATGGTCATTGACAAGAAAAACAAGATATCTACTATTCAACAAAACTGCATCTGACAATCCATATTGCATCTTGTTCCATGATGCCAATGTTGTCAGTGGTCATTATGAACCACTATTGTACAGAAAAATTTCCATATGCAATGTTGAAGGGTCTCATATTTACTTGTCTGTTATTTGCAAAGACCTTGAATCACAATGGAAATAGATTATGCATCGCATGGATTGTCGTGGTTTAGAGCTGGCAACAAATGTTGTGTCTAACTGTGGAGATAGTCTGTTCAATGAAATTTGATGTTTGGTGGTGGTGGAGTACGATGTGGAGTTGATGCAGCTTTACACTGTGCAGTCCTTTTGCAATGAAATTATAGGCAGTGGCCAACATGCTTTTAGGTGCTTGCATCAACTCTTTTGCCCATATCTCCTAGAAAATATGTCGGCGGTTGGAAGTTGGCAGGAATACCTTGTAAACGTGGTGCTTCCATATGAAAAAGGGAATGTGGAGGGTTGTAGATTCTGTTTGCAATGGCTGTCTATGATATTCATAGTAAATATCCAGGTCTGGTTGGCCTTGCCAGATGGCACTGTCCATTCCTGGTTTACTGATTCAAATTAGGATCAAACAATTGACATCCTCTCATTGAAAACAGATACAACACATAGCCATTATGAACCTTTGCTTGGACATATTGGTGGTTCAGGGTTGAATGCCCATGCCACCCAAACGACATCAAATATGCATATGCATCGAGTGCTTTTTAGCGAGAATGAGACTCCTCCCCGTTGCGATATGGCCATAAAGGGCTTGAACAAAAAAACCATGCGTGGAATTCATCACAGTTGTGATGAGGCCATACAGGGCTTAAACAAAAAAACGTAGAGTAAGTTATCACAACTTGAAAAAATTTATGCATCAAATTGGTCCCAGTTGTGATGAGGCCATACAGGGCTTAAACAAAAAACGTAGACTAGTTTATGAGAACCTGAGTCAGAGTGAAATTCATCCCAATTTCCATAAGCTCATTGTGCCCTTGGGCAAGAAACGTAGAGTAAGTTACCAAAAATTGAAAAAGGTCATGCGTGAGAGAAAAAAATACATTGATACACTTCCTTTTAGATAGAAACTCACATATCACAATCTAAAGAAATTTGTTCATGCAGAACACAACAGAAACAGGTACGGTCACATATCCTAGAGTGCTCATGCAACTATGACATTTCGCGGTCTAGAAGAAACCCCATGCACTACTACCAATGAAAACCATGAAACAATTTCTACCCATACTTCCCTGCGAAAGAAAAATGCAAGACAGACCTACATGAAACAAATTAAAGACACTCCTTCCATTGCATGTGCAATTTTTGAACAATTGAATTTTTCAAAAAACACTAAGTCTTTCACTCCCGATTTGCAAGAAGAATACCTCCGCTTGACAGCGCACGAGAAACCATTGTGGAAAAATTTTTCTTCCATGCAAACGATCTCTTGAAAATGGAAAATTGCCACAGTTTGCAACCCCTGACAAAATAAGATGTAATGCACCACTACCAGATGTAAGTGCTCTTGCTCAAATGTCTCTGTGAATTGCATTTTCTCAAATCATACCTTGGGGCTATAAACGACCCCAGATGGGCTTAACAGGATCAATTATTAATGTGCCTGTTCAACTAGATGTTGTGCAAAAAACGTTGCCACAATTCATTAGCAATACAATGACAATTGTTGTGGCTCTGAAAAGACGCTTGCGATACAAAAATGCCTATCAAATAGACAAAGTGTGTGTGCATGTTGTTATGAAGGCATTAAAGGAATTATGTTCCAGGGCCCTATACAAAGCACAAAACATTTGTATAAAAAGGAAACTAGAACAATGTTCGTGCAGAAGAGGATGGCAACTCTACAGACACTCTCGAAAATCCTAGTGAATTTGATACAAGTGATGAATCGAAGAATGAAACACCTACTGAGACATTGGTGCATGGATTCACTGATTCACAGTGCATTCGTGACTTGCAAGACAAAATTGTCAAAATTGCACCTGCCGAGGGGCAGCATCCACTTGGAATATTCAAGGATAAATTCGCTGAGGAAATGAACTTTCCAACACTCTTCTATGGAGATCCACGTGACACTGATATTACAGAATGATTCAGTTATCATAAAATAGTCCAATGGGAGCTGCTACATTCAAGCGATTACTTCTCCTGTCACATAACAAATTTGTTTTTCAAAACAATGCGCATAATAATAGAGCAAGTTCTTTCCTGCATGTGGGTCTGAATAAGAAAAGGCCAGTTACAAGGAAGAAATTTGTTGGCCAAGGATGTGAAGTACAAAGTAAACCTAGAAAAAATTCTGAAATCTGATATTGGATACATAAATTTAAAAACATTCACATCTCTCCTGACTATTTGCAACAAAACAAAAAAAATATTTTTGCAATGATTCGACAATTGGGCCCGCCAACATTTTTCATCACATTTACAAGTACAAAGCATTGTTGGGATCCATTGGTGGCTATCGTATCTGACCTACATAGGAACAGGAAACATAAAAAAGAAACCGATACACTAGAAAATAATGACATTGACTACCTCATAAGAAAAGACCCAGTGACATGTACTCGCTACTATAGACATAAAATAAATGCTTTGAGACAATTGATATGACATGATGAAACATTTTTCGGAAAAATATCGGACTACTTTTTTGTGACTGAATTCTAGAATAGGGGAAATGAACATGACCACACACTGTTGTGGATAGAAGGTGCACCAGTCTATGGAGCTGATAACAATTCAGAGATCGAACAATTTGTGGATAAATACATAACATGCAACACAGATCATTTGGATCCATAGCTTGCCAAAGTCCATAGACATTACCATACAAGAAGTTGTACAAAACGAAAAAACTCGCATTGCAGATACAACTTTCCCGTGCCGCCAATGAGAGCTACAAGAATCATAGAGCCACTTAGTTAAGAGGACAATGTTGTTGTTTAGAAATCTAAATCCTTGTTCACATTCCTAGAACAAGAAGAATTTGACGAGCTGATGAGCTTTGATGCCTTCTTGACAGAGGTAAATCTATCAGAAGATGAGTATATCCAAGCCATACAATGTACACTTAGACAACCAACAATTTTCTTTAAACGAAAACTTTCTCATATTTGGAACAACAGTTTCTCCAAGGACATGCCAGTTATGTGGAAAGAAAATATAGATGTGCAGTACGTGCTCAATGGATATGTTGCAACATTGTACTGTACCTCGTATATGACAAAGGTTGAAAAATATATGACAAGTGCATTCAAAAGAATACACAAAGAACATGAAAGAAGTCATATTGATGCCATACAAATGATACACACACTTGGCAATACATTGCTTAATCTTCAACAAATTTCTGCTCAGCAAGCAGTTTACATTGCACTTTCCCTGCCCCTCACTTATAGTTCAAGAAAATGTGTCTTCATAAACACATCTCCACTTGAAAAACACACATTTGTTCTTAAACCGTCGGTTTTGCTACAACAAGAGCCTGGAAATTCAGAAGACGTGTTATGTCGCTCTATTGTTGATTATTAGCTCCAACGTCCATCTTCTATTAGGCATATCTGCTTAGCAGAATTCATATCGCATTACAAAAAAAATGGTGCACCATATCAAAAAGAAAAAAACCCTCTGTGTGTAATATCCCCCACCTCTTGATAAGAGGTGATGAGGAGACTCAGTGGCCTAGGCATCCCCACTAGGCCATAGTCTCACACTGAAGGGGAAGGTCAACTAGACTAAGGTTATATTTTTAAGTTGACTTGAGGAAAAAGGGATAAAAGGAGTAAAAGATAACTCAATAGAAGAATAGAAGTTAACCCTAGGAGGTAATCTAACTCAACAAAGAAATAGAAGGAAAAGTATAAGTAGAAGGCTGGGGCGCACCTATTATTTATTCTGGATTTGGTATATTGCTTGTTATTGCTCTTGAGCATACAGTTTTGGGGTTTTGTTGTACAAACCCTTGTGAGCAACTCAGTGGTGAAAGACCCCCTCACCTTGTTGCACATCTTGGTCTCGGGGATGGAAGACTCCTTCACACCATTCTACACTCAGCATATTTCCACCTAGTGATTCAGGAAGTAGTAGGGCCATACTGTTCTTGAGTTTCCAGCAAGGGCGCACCATCATCTAGAGAAGGGTTTGATCTAGCTTATTAGGTGAGCCTTGGGCCATTCCGACACTTGGGTTTTACTTGCAGGGGCCCAACCATCATTTTGAGGATTTTTCTGGAGAGTTATCACCATCAAATCTTTAGCTTTAGATTGGGACGACTTGGAGGCAAAGGGACGTCCTATGATTCAATAAATCCCAGATCTAGAGAGCTTCACCTAGAATTTGAGTCTAAAACTTCTCCTACGGGATTCTCATAGCCCAATCTACATTCCTGGGAAGTTTCAGGGTATTCAGAGACTTCTCTCATCAGGGCCGAATTACCTAGGGTTCCAGGCATCCAGGAGGGCGCAACTTCATTAGAAGATTCAAAGTTTGGAGGAGTTTTCCTTAGCCTTTCAGCTTGAGATTTCAGGAGGATGTTTCTATCACCCAGATCTATCAGTTGGCAGAGTTTGGGCTCATTTGGAGTCTTCTTACAGTTGGGCCGAGTTATTGAGGGTTTCAACATTCTATTGGAGCGTGGCATCTCCCAGCTTGAGGAATATGTTAGATCTCCAAGAAACTCTTTAGGGTTGTAGGCTAAAAATTCTTGATAACTTAAGAAATGTGATAATTAGGTGTATCTGGATCAATGAGATAACTCAAGGGCTAATGAGAAGAATAACTTATCATGCATTAGAATGAGCCAGGGATTTTAGAAATCAATAATCAAATAAAGTAATGGAATAGGGTATGAAGAACACTAATCTAGATAACTAAGTACATTAACATGTAGGGTCATACAAGATAGTAAGAGATCCTTTAATTCAAATTCATGAGATAAATAAGAAGATAACAGTTCTTAAAAGCTGAGCTAAACTGAATCAAAGTACAGAGTAATGCAACACATGAACAAATCTGACATTGGTAGCAAAAGAAGACTGTGATTCATATCAAGATAAGAGTCTAAGTACATGAGCCAAA
>SNQJ01S0002249.1:7011-20615 GCA_010110895.2 Picea sitchensis
ATTCTTCTTTTTCTGAGTTAGATTTGAAACATAGATTGAAGAAAGAAGACGTCCTAGGCCTAATTGACTTTACACCTAGGGTTTGACTTCTTAGGGTTTGAAAGGCCTTGGCCCCAAACAACACTTTTCAGCCCTAGATTTATATTTCAAAGCTAGCCGTTTTTTCCAAAGAGTCTTAAGGAAAGAGGGAGGAGCATGAGGCCTAGCTTAAGCTACACCAGAATGAGCCTTCTTCGCTTAGGGTTTTGACTTAGTGGCCCTACCATTGCAGCACCATTAAACCTAACTCTCCCGTCCTTAGGTTTAGATCCTTCCAAGCCTTTAGTCTCACTCCTTGACTCCATAATACCCTAGGCACTGGTCTAAAACTTGCAACATTGAGCCTTTGGTTTTCAAACAATCTTTCAAATTCTCTTAAATTGAAACCCTAACTAACCCTAGCGACCTACTAACCCTAACCCTAAGATGACGTCTTGCCTTTTATGAACTTTTGCTTGGCATTAAAGTTGCGGCTAGGTCATCTATTAATAGATATTGAAGTGTTGAATATTTTCCTTGGCTTATTTGACAAAACGTTCACCTCAATATTTGGCAAAACTAACCTACATTAGGGCTGACGTCACCTTTAAGTAGCATAGTGACACAGCAACAATATATATATATGTATGAGTACATTTAAATGCATTGTGATAACTTAAGAATTGATTTTGTACATTGAATGCAAGTACCATTTTGTATTTATTGATGAAGTAATATTATAAGCCATTGTCTTTATTTGCAATCATTGACTTCGTCAATAATTACATGTTGTTATTACTCATATATATTGAAGATAGTCATTAGCAATTGAAGTACTAACCACTGTCTGCACGTTTTAGTTTCACTTGCCTTGTCTCGCAAACAGGTGCCTCTTTCAGTGGAATACCTTCTTTTTGACTATCTCTCTTGGCAGTAATCTGTGAAAGGGAAAAGCTACTTTGACCTCTTGAACCTCAAACCCTTGATATTTTCTTCTTCAACACCCCAGATTACTAGGGACGTCTCCCTTGGGATTAGCCACCCTAAATAGAAAGAGCTCCCCATTGAGGTGACAGTGGGTGGGGAAGCTCCTGTTACGCCAGTTTGACCTTTACTCTTAAGCTACCTGACCTATCCTACAAACTGAGCGATAACAGTACCGAGACCAAAGAACAAATCTGTAGTTAGATCCAAGTGGATATATAACATAAAGCATGTAGCAGATGGAAGCATTGAAAAGTATAAGGCCAGATTTGTGGCTCAGGGATTCTCTCATAAAGAAGGAGTGGATTTTGAAGAGACATTTGCTCCAGTGGCTCGTTATACCTCCATTTGTGCAGTTATGTCTATTGCCACTCAGATGGGGTGGAAAATACATCAAATGGATGTTAAAATGAAATTCCTCAATGGGAAGATTGAAGAGGAGGTCTATTTGGAACAACCATAGGGATTTGAAGTTCATGATAGAGAAAGTCATGTCTGTCGACTGAAGAAGGCCTTGTATGGACTTAAGAAAGCACCCAGAGCATGGTATTCCAGGATTGATAGTTATCTACAAAGTATTTGATTTGTCAAGAGTGATGAAAACTCAAATCTATACCTTCTCATGAGTAAAGGAGACATCTCATTCGTGTACTCTACGTAGATGATCTATTTCTGACAAGAGCAGAAACTCTGGTCACAGGTTACAAGCGGGACCTGGCTGAAGAACTTGAGACGAAAGACCTAGGACTAATGCATTATTTTCTTGGCCTAGAAATATGGCAACAAAAGGGTGAAATTTTCCTTGGTCAAGGAAAATACACAGTTGAGATTCTCAAAAGGTTTGGGATGGAGTATTGCAAACCCATGGCCACTCCCATGATTACTAATCTCAAGAAACTGAACTACTCTTAGTCAAAGAAGGTGAATCCTACCATCTATAGACATTTGATTGGCAACTTGATGTATTTGACCAACACTAGACTTGATATATGTTTTTTTTTCAACACTCTCAGTCAACACATGGTGGACACCAAGAGAGTGCATTGGATTGTAGCAAAACATATCTTGAGGTACTTGAAAGGTACCATAGAATACGGACTTCAGTATATCCAGGGAGATCAAGTCAGACTAGTGGGATATTCCGATTCAGATTGGGCTAGAAGCGCAGTTGACAGGAAGAGTACTTCTGGGTGTTGCTTCATCTTGGGATCAGGCATGATCTCTTGGTACAACTGAAAGCAAAAATCAGTAGCTCTCAGTTCTGCAGAAGCCAAGTACATGGCAGCCAATCAGGCAAGTTGTGAAGCCATTTGGATTTGAAAAGTTCTTGTAGATTTGTTTGATGCAAAGTTGAATCCCACTACAATACACTGTGATAATCAAAGTTGTATTAAACTCTCCGAGAATCTCGTATTTAATGATAGATCCAAGCACATTGAGATCAGATATCACTTCATCAGGGACAGAGTACAGAAAGGGGCGGTAAAGCTTCAATACATCTCTACAAATGAACAAGTTTCAGATATCCTTACTAAAGGATTGCCAAAAGGAAAATTTGAGTACTTCCGAAAAAAATTGGGAGTCATAGAAAACACCTTCCTCACTAAGAGGGAGTGTTAGAATACTTATAGTGAGGACAAGTTTTTTATGTAGTAAAAACACATAAAATGTAAGCTTAAGTTATCCCAATGAAAGAATAAATCCCAGCCATTGATCTAGATCAAGATCTAATGGCTAGGATCGATTGGTTGAGCCCCTCATGGATCTCAAAATGTTTTAAAAGAGAATTAAGACATTACACTAGGGTGGGAAAGAGAACTCGATCTAGAAGAAGGTTGAACTAGCTGAGTCGAAGGGAGGAACTTGTACCCTTGTAAGGTTCTGTACTGTCTAGTTCGTGGGTACCAGGTACGACCGAGCTAGGGTCGATCAGATCCATTCAAGTTGTGACTGTAAGGGGATGAGTCAAGGCCAGTTTATTCTCCTATGAAAAAGGGGTCGATATATCACCTATCTCTGAGTTATAGAGAGGAGGAGAAGACCCCGATGCATACAACAAGGAACAGATTCATACAGCTGACATAGTACAGATTCGTACAGAAAACAAAAGGGATGTAATATGTTTCTAATTACATTGTATTTCTATCAGAAATAAAGAAAGAAAATCTTCTTGTTGATTTTGTATGTTGGGGGGTTGTTCTGTTTTATTTCATATATTTTTCATAAATATTTTTTACACCAATGGTGATCACTCATCTTGAAGAGTATTTTGTTCTTCATTGAGGGACATGTGTCACACACTTGGGTCCACATTGACCCTTTATAGCAAGGTGCTCCTCATGTAAACATAGTTTAGCATTCTTTCTTAGGATGTGTGCACCATATGAGGTCCACAATGACCCTTTCTTCCACATAAGAGGCTTATGAAGGTGCCGAGTGTCATAACATCACTTATAGCAATGCAATTTGTGACTTCAAGATTGATCCTTCCCCAACAAGCCAATTACTCCTCATGCTTAGGTCTTCCACAACTTCTTTGGGTCGAAAACTGTGCTAGGGAGTCCTCCTCGTCTAAGCATTGTACACATGGAAGGGTTTTATCTTCTAATGACCACCACCACATGATGAAATTAAGCGTCCTAACCCCAATTTCTCATCTCCATGTCCTGATCAAACTATTGAGTGAAGAACACAAGCATGCCTAAGACAAAATCCAACAAGGAAAGTCTCCTCCAAGCTATCTGAATGCTAGCACTTCACATAACACTAAGAGTCTGCTTTGATGACCTCCATAGCATAGATTTTGATCACAACTGCAAACGTGGTCAATCAAGAGGCCAAAACTGTTCAAAGTAAGACATAAGGCACCTCTTCCAAGTTCAATGTTCAATTCTGCTGATAAACTTGTAGCAACAACTGATCTTCCACTTAACCTACGCAAGCAGTTTCATGTCATAACAGAACTTAATCTCAAACCTTCATCTAATTTATAGCTAATAGATAGAAAATTATTTGTGAAGCATAGCACATGAAACAAATAATATATTGTCTTTTGAAGTTTATTCTGGAATCTGTACCAAAACAAGGGAAACGTTTACCTTTTTCATTTGTACAATGACTAGTATCATCCCATAGAATAGCTATTAACATGAACCTAATAATTTTGTTCTTATGGGGTTTCGTGTTGGGACTCACCATAGTCAAGAAATGATGTTCACTACTTCATGCGGTCACAATCAACTTTTGATTATCATCAACATTGTTTGATTGTTCTTTTTCCTCATTAGCAGACCTTTTTCTACATTTTTCGTTCATGTATAATGACCATTTTTATCTACAAGTAAAACTCGGCTTTCTTCCTACCTGGCAAATTTGTTATCTTCTTTTATGCATCTTGCCCAGAAAATGATATTGTTTCACTAGTCGAATTCTACAGTATCCACACTTTGTTTCTTGTTGAAGAAGAGTAGACACTATTCTCATTGTAAGATTCTAATTTAACTTCCAAGACGGACAATCAAATTCTCATATTATTCAGCCAAGATGCTAAGAAAAGTCATGACTACATGTTCCTGGGATAGTTTTTAGCTGGGCAATTCACTAGTTATGAGCTGGCAGGTTCCCAGTTCAAATCCTCTTGGGTTAGGCACACTATTCTACGCTAACATGTTTATTAAGGATGCCATTCACAATTGTGGAGAATCATCCTTGAGTTTTCATGTGAGGTTTTCCTTAGAGAAAAAAGAATGTTATTTGTAAGCTGACCAGCCTTTGCAAAATCAAACCTGGATCAATATTTTTGAAGGCCTTAGGGAGTAGTGGGTAGTGGTATTTTTGTTGTGTTTGGCAGCACCAATTTCTTTTTCCAAGGGGGGTATAAACATATTAAAAAAGGGGGTTTATTGGCTTAAAAAGATTGCAACTGTTGCAAAACTGAGAATGATAAAAAATGATGATAGATCTACAACTGAACATGTAACATAGGTACCAACAAAAACTATAGCATCAAAGAAACGCATGCATCAATACAATGAACATTAAGGTACGGAAAGAATAGAACAAGACACATTACAAATAACAAATTCTCCCTGCAGTAGGTACAGAGAATAATCTGCCCACAAGAGGTTTCCCATCTCACCCAAACTCCTGAGTATTCCAACTTCCAAGGCATATTCATTTTATGCATGCCTATGCCTCTATATGTTACACTACAAGAGACCTTTCAATAACGGCAACAGTTACAAAACTGTGTTACTGTTAACCACATTTATAAAATGAACTACAACACAAATAGAATTAACACTTAAAACTATTTCCAATGAAATAAATTTGTTTGTCAGCTGACCAGCCTTGGAAAAAGTAGACCTAGTTCGATATTTTTGAAGGGCCTGAGGATAGTTCTATTTCTGTTGTTCTAGTTAATGTGAATAGGTGTGTCTGGAGGCACCAATTTCTTTTCAAGGGGATATAAACCTATTAAAAAGGGAGGTCTATTGGCTTAAAAACATGGCAACTGTTGCAAAACTGGGAATGATAAAAATGGATAATAAATCTACAACCGAACATGTAACAAAGGCAAATGATAACCAGAAAAAACTGCAGCATAAAATGAACACATTCATCAATACAATGAAGATGGAGATATGGAGAGAACATGAACACATGCATCAATACAATGAAGATGGAGATATGGAGAGAACATCATGAGACATTTATTAACATATAATAAATTCTCCCTATAGCAGGTACAAAGGATAATCTACCCAAGAGGGGCTTCCCATCTTACCCACTCTCCCAAGTACTATGAGGAATCTTTCTTCATTTTATGCACACTTATTCCTCTGTTTGTTACACTGCAAGAGACCTTTTATCTAATGACATCAATTACGAAAGTATACATAACCACATTTGTAAAATGAACTACATTGCAAAGAGAATTAACACTTAAAATTATTTCTAACAAAAGAAATATATTAGATATCACTTTCAGGATTAACTGCGTAGAGTAAGTCATTAATCTATGACTCATATCCATGAGTATTAGTAGCAAAAGTTGTTTGACTGAGACTCCTGGTGGACAAACACCTAGCAAAAGTTGTCCGACTGAGCTGAAACTTGGTCCAAGGGTGTAGGGGGTCTCATTCCATTTCTTTTGAGCACAAATACCCCTAGAAAAATCCCAAGGACCTAGTTTTTACAATATTTGCTAAAAAACAATTAATTAATTAAATAATTAAACTTCTAGCCTTAGGAAAATTTAATTTAATTTAATTAATTTAAAAAAACTTATCTAAACTCGACGGAATTCCGCGAAACTTTCTAAGATGTCATACATGGTCATTTCCATCATTCCTAAACAAAATATACTAGAAGATAACTCCATTAGAACGCCTTTCACCACTTTGGAGGAATTATTGCATAGTGGGAGGGAAAAACTCAAGGGAAATTAATAAGGCTAAAAAGCCCAATTAATAACTCGAGGATAAAAAACCCTCAATGAAAGGAAATACCCTAATGAAAGAAATCTCAAGGTAACTGACCTAAATATGACCCATGCAGACCTATTACATTATTAACCCACGCAGGGGTGCGGAAATTCCGTTTACAAAAATATGTGCTGGAGGCATAAATTGCCTAGTAGAACCAAACTGTCTTCGACATATTAACATCTGATGATGCATCGCTTCATGGCACATGGAGTTGACCCCCTAGTTGAATAGGCGGTCAACATCTGGCTCCACATGGGGACGTGTGTTCGATCTTCTCATATGGGATGGAGAGCATACGAGAATCCAGCATCTACAAAAAGGTGTTCACCAATATCCAACATAAGCATACATATACATAATGAAATAAATAAATGTTATAAAAAACATCTACATAATGAAATAACTAAAGTACAACATCATAACTACAAAATGAATCTATGATATAGAAATAATTCTAAGTACATGTCAACATAATGAATGAAACAATACAAAATTGAAATACAAGGAGAAAGGTTAGAGATACGTTACAAAGGTTGGCCCTTTGGACACCAAATTGCCATATGAAGAAACGCTTCAAGGAGGGGTCCTCTCAGTAGCATGTTTGACTTTATGTCTTCCTACTGGTTGAGAAGAGTTTCCAGAAGACTGATACACTTTAAGCTGACTTCTGACTTTCTCATGTGAATCCTGGTTTCTAACCTTAGGCCACTTGGGGCAATTCCCCTTAAAATAATTCTGATGGCTTTCCATAGGTTCCAAGTGCAAAGTTTGTGAACTCAATTTTTCCTTAAAAGGCTTGGCATACCTTTTAATAGAGATGATATACTTTACTTTATCAATATTAACCTTATCATCCTTAGTAATTCCCATCAGATTCTCCTTACTCATTCTATCTTTTACTTTTCCAATTTATGCAAAATAAGAAGGGTGTGGCCCAAGAATTCCATCTGACTTATTCTGACATTTAACTGATTCCGTTGATGAAGGTTGAGCTGATGACACATTTTCAACTGACAAACCCAACTCTAACTTTAATTCTGAAGGAGGAAAATTATTTTCTGTCTTATCTGAATTTTCCTCAAGAAAAAGCCCATCAAAAGAATCCATGGGGTCCCAAACATTGCAAATGCTTGGGGGTTTTCTATTTAGTTCCATCTTGGTAAATGCCGGAGTATATTCTATCTCATAACATCCCATTTCTACTTCCCGAAAAACAATCTCATTTTCCTTTTCCCTAGGATCTTCCACATGATATTTTATTTCCAACTCTCTGTTCAATCTAAACTCTAAACCATTTGGAGTTGGAATGGTGGCATAAGTTAAGTCCATCTGTAAACTACCACCTAAATCTGCAACTGTCTTTCTATTTAGCAACATACCCCAAGTATCTGGTACATCAATTACAACAATGTCCATCTCAATCATGATATCTGGGAGTGCAACTAAGTGTACTTGTAACACCTTAATCAAACCATGCACCTTGATGGTTCTGCTATCCATAGCACAAATGTTATGATAAGGTCTAGATATCCTTAGGTTCATTTGTTCCATTACTTTCTTAGTCATAACATTTGAGGTAGCCCCTGAATCTAGCATACAATTATGAAGAATAAAATCATTCACAAGCAAGGATAGGAAAAAGGGTCCATTCTTTTCATTCCCCCTATCCATATTTTGTAGAATAACCAGTGCATCTTGATAAGATTTTGTTGATGGAGTGTCAACACTTTTTCGAGAAGGACAATTTATGGCTTTAAGCAGCTTTTCCCTCTAAGAAGGGATCTTCATTATTTCCGACACAGGCACCAACATCTTCTCATTATTTAACCATCCTCCTAAGTCAATATTTAATTCTGAACTTGCATATACATTTGACTTAGGGGGGGTTGGAGCTACCTTGGGAATGTTTGCTTGGTTTCTATCTTGACTTGTGTTCCCATTCCTTTGATAGGGAGTGCCTTTAAATTTAGCCATTTCAGCTACTTTTTGTGGAGTAGGCTTAGGACCAAACATTTCTATTGCCTTATCCACCACAACATCACTCATGCAATTCATGTTTTCTACTCCCCCATTAGGTTCATCAGAATCCATCCAATCATATATGCCAACATTAAACTCATGACCAAACATATTAACTTGTTCATTCGAAGAATCATAAGGTCCTGTCTCCTCATAAAGGTGAAGGAAGACTAGGAAAGTTGATTCATCATGGAATTGCTCACAAGGTCTACAATAATGAATAGTTTGGTGGTCAACCAAATTAGTGGATTCAAATGGATTTGGTGGTCTTTGATCTTGGGGAGGGGACTTCTTAGGCCACTTGTCATTTGGCCTATGTGGGGGCCTACTAGCTTGACCCCTTTCCATGGTTATCAACTTGTTTTGTATGGCAGTGATTTGATTTGCTTGGTTGATTTCCATTTGCTTGATCTGATTGACATGATTAATTTCCATTTGTTTAATCAATTAAGTAAGTACCTTCATGTCATCGTTAGAGGATTTTTTTTTTCAACATTCTTTTTCTTCTCCTCATAAAGTTGAGAAGAAGATCCTCTAGTAAAACCAGGAATATTGGACTTCCTAGCATCTTGCATATTCCTATCAATTCTTATAGCCATAGCTTGTGTTGTTTTCAGATCTTGAGGGTCCTTATCCCTCAAGGCATACCTCATTTATCCTTCAAAATCTTCCATATAATAAATCAAGATTGCATCTTTTGAAGGCTTTATGTTTGCATGGAGGTTCTTTACCAAGTTATCAAACTTAGTGTTAAATTCTTCCACAGTCTCATTTTCTTTCTTATGGCTAGAAGTGAGGGAAGTTAACTAGAATCTGTTTTCTTTTTGGTCACCCCATCTTTTCTTAAATTCAACCAATATTTCCTTAAGGGTGCTAAATTTATCTAGATCAAATTCAATAAGCCATTCAACAACATCTCCCTCTAGTGAGTACACAAATAAAGTCATTTGTACATCCTCTTCATCATGACCCTTACAATACTTCATGACACATTGATGAAAGTTGAGGATGTGAGAGTGGACACTGACAACATTATTCCCTTGAAAACTTGGCAATTTATCAATGGCCTTTTTAGGAATGTCATGAGGAGCACCTTGGATTGCTGCAAAATTCAAAGGACTCAAAAAGATACTCATGGTTATGTTAGGAGTATTAGTGGGATTATTAACAGTTTGTTGATTATTAGTTTGGAACAAGTATTGGATATCAGTGAGTGCTTCTTCTCCAAGACTTTCAAGTAGCCTTCTAGGAGCAAGGCGATTTAGTCTCCTCCTATAAACCTTTTTAGGTTCAGGAAAAGAATAAATCACTCCTTGTGCAGTGCTCCTAGTAGTATACTTGACAGATTTTTTCAATGGAGTCACCACTTGGAAAGGAAACACACAAAATCAACCAATGCAATTTCAATGAATTTTAGGGACTAAAGTTTTTATTGTTTAGTTCTTAAAAAATTAAGTTAAGTTGTTTTTACCAAGGATAAATGACTTATCCCCGGAAACGACGCCAAAGATGTTTCTGTCCTTATACACACTTTCAAACGTGAGCTAATTCCTTCTCACTTAGTGTGTCCTTGGAGGCACAATGCCTAGGTTCAAAGCCCATGCTGTCACTTTGACTTGAACCTCTTCTGTCTAGGATTACTCCTAGGGAAGCCAAGGGGGGTAGACCCTAGTTACTAGATATGATTAACGTTATGTTCTAGGAGTCAGTTTTAATTAGTTACAAGGTTGGGGGAAAGACTAACCTATGATGCAAAGGTAGCAATTCAAGATGCAACTATTTACTTATGTCAAGCAAGCCCTTTCCTAAGTCAACTAAGACTAGTGCCTAAGGTTGGGCAAGGGGTTAACTAATGTTTGAAGAGGGTTGATTACAAAACGATTACAAAGATTACAAAAGTACAATTATCCCACAACAAAATTAGATACCAATACTTACAAATAAGAATGAAAGATGTTACAACAATTATGAACAGAAGATACAAGATATACAAGATACAAAGGAAACAAATTAACCAAGTGTTTTAATGTGTAGGAATTTAAAGATATCAAAGCATAAAGATCATCCACATTAATCCAAGCATGCTCCAATAGCACTTACTCTATTGGACTTCTTATCAATGGCAACCACAACACTCAAGATCCAACAAGATGATGCCTCCAAATGGGATGTGCTATCACTTGAGGGATCACACCATAAAGAGGACTAAACAAATAAATGAAAGGCTTGAAAGTACAAGTGCTCAACAATACTTAAAAGATTGACACTTAGATAATTAACCCACAAAGAAGTGTACTTGCATGTAAAATTAAAAGAGACGTGTGCTTGCAAGCAATGTTTTAAACAACCATAAGATGTACTAATGAAAATGATGCCTAAAACACTAAGTGGATTAAGAATTGCTTAAAGATTATTAAATATTTTAATTACCCTAACTAAGTGTCAAACCAAAATCCTCCTCCCCCAATTACCAAATGGTTGTTGGATGGTCAAGAAGTGAGGCAACGAGGCCTACCCTAGCTTCACAGGTCAAACCTAAAGATCCGAGTACTCCCGGAAAGGACGTCGTGCGTCGTGAGACCGTCCCCGGCCTAGCATCTTCGGTTGCCTTCCTCAAACCCCGTTTTAGATGGCGAAGATGGAGAATTTAGGTGTCCTATTAAGTCTAAAATGTTATTACCCCTATGGACTAAGTATTTTAGTGTGTTTAAGAGTGTTTAGGTGACTTTTACTTGTCCAAAATTAGTGAAATATGCCCAAAACCGAAACTTAAATCAGCTATGAAAGTGTTCTTAAACCATGTGATTATAGCATTAAAACATGTAAGAATACTTGAAAGAAAAGATGAAATGAAACGTTTTCCTTACACCATGTAATTATAGCATTAAAACATGTAAGAAACTTGAAAGAAATGAATGTTATGAAAGGACAAGAACAACTTGCCAAATAAAGAGAAGATTGCTTTAACTCATCATCACTTAACCATGTATGTTATTGCATTAAGAAAATGTGCTAAGAAATGAAACTTGAAAGATTTAAAGCATGTAAGTGAATTTATGCCTCCATGTTCTTAAACTAAGATCAGTTATGTGATATGTGAGATCTACTTATAGAATATTTTAACCATGTGAGCATAAGCAAATCATAAACACATTACTAATCTAGCCTCATGATTTTGGGGATGTCTCACCCAAGGTGTAGGCAACAATGAAGAAAATGACTTGAAATGAAAAGCAAGAAACAAACCACTCATAATGGCACAAAGTGGAGACAAGCCTACCTTTGTTGTGTCAAAGAGGGTTTGGAAGCAAGAGAATGGCTTTAGAAATGATAGAAAGAGAAGGGAAAGGGTGAGTTTTCGTTACCCAATCAATGGAGAAGTTCTTGAGGTGTTGTATGACCGAAAGTGAGTAGCATAACCTTTATACCTGGTAAGTACCTGCAAAAACCAGCAAGCTATTGCTTGCTGGAAATGCTACACAACACACCACAAGTCAAGAAAAATTTATGTTTTTATGCATAAATTTTTCACATACAAGTATCCTAATAAAATTAGATTTAATGTGACCTATCTATGATTGTTAGCAAACTGAAATATGGAAAGAATGAGCAAAGAAATCAGATCTGAAAAGCAATGGAGTTTAGGTAGGTTTTAAGAATAGACTCTTCCTTGAGGCTAGCCCAATAAAACCCTAGAGGTAAACCTGCAAAAGTTGTGAGAAAAGCTACAAAAATAGATAGAATGTGAGTAGATCTAGATGGTAAAACAAAATACTTTGAAATATCCAAATAAATACTTCACTAGATCTATGATAATACTACCACAAATCTATCCAAACAAAATACTTTGCTTGGAGCTTCTACTCTAGATCTATGAACTTGAAGCAAGAATGAGAGAGAAAAATAGAACAAGATCACCTCAATAGTAGCAAGAAGTAACAAGAATACTCTTTGTTTCTTCAAATCCTCCAAATCCTTTCTATTACTCAAGAGGAGAGTCTTGCAACAACATGTTGCTCCAACACTCTCAAGAGCAAAATGGAAGGAAGCACAATGAACAAGAGAGAGAGAGATGAGGGGAAAATCCAGTAGCATAACAATAGCTCAAGATATGGTGGTGAAATGAGGGAGGAGAGGGTCTTATTTATACCTCAAGAGGAAAAACGACCCCTCTTGGATCAATGCCAAGTGTCATATCCAAGTCAAAGGAGGGAATCTCAAGGAGAGGGTGCAACTTTAGGGTTTTGGAGTGGATTGGTGAGGTGGATGTGAGTTGGAGGAGGTGGGGCCATGCAAGAGGGTGACTTGGGAGGCTAGGAAGGGCGCACCTCATGAGGGAGAGGCCCACAACTCAAGCAAACTCAAGTTGTAATGTTTTCCCAAGCTAGGGGGGTGCAAATCCCCTAGGGGGAGTGAGGGTTAGAGTAAGTGAGTGGGTAAGGGGGTGTGAAAAGGTTAGGAATGGATTTGGGTAGGTTAGGAATAATATCTCTTACCTTTATCCACCATTACTTTCATCCATTTGTTCATAAATTACAACAATGACATTTTACCTATGTCATGACTTAGCAATTAAAATTGTTGTTTTGACTGACTGAAACTCCTAGTGAACAAACACCTAGAAAAAGTTGTCCGACTGAGCTGAAACTTGGTCCAAGGGTATAGGGGGTCTCATTCCATTTCTTTTGAGCACAAATACCCCTAGAAAATTCCCAATGACCTAGTTTTTACAATATTTTCTCAAAAACAATTAATTAATTAAATAATTAAACTTCCAGCCTTAGGAAAATTTAATTAATTTAAAAAAACTTATCTAGACTCGATGGAATTCCGCGAAACTTTCTAAGATGTCATACATGGTCATTTAAATCATTCCTAAACAAAATATACCAGAAGATAACCCCATTAGAATGCCTTTCACCACTTTGGAGGAATTATTGCATGGTGGACCGTGGGAGGGAAAAACTCAAGGGAAATTAATAAGGCTGAAAAGCCCAATTAATAACCTGAGGATAAAAAAACCTCAATGAAAGGAACTCCCCTAATGAAAGAAATCTCAAGGTAACTGACCTAACTATGACCCATGCAGACCTA